>CM021102.1:80920296-80979646 GCA_007115665.2 Sequoiadendron giganteum | reverse complement strand
CCTTAATCTACTCATTCCCTTGACTACCCCTTCTCATTCAAATTCATGCAGGAAATTAAATATTTTGGATTTGTTTCTTTTTAAAACAAAACCAACAACTTGAGCGAATTCATCGAAGTTAACTTGACAATGAAACAATAAGAAGTCACGCCTCAACAAAATGAAGGATCAACCATTTATTTCACAGTGATAATCGACCTCCAAGATGGGTGTGTGCAAGAAATTGAGTCCACTTTTTGACCAAAAAGTGGAAGTGTTTTACCTAATTTTTAGAATTTGTCTCATTTGACCTAAATAATTGAAGCACTTAAAGATTGAATCTTAAAAAAAGTCAATAATATGAAATGTAGTACTCCAAGTCTAGTTTCCAAAAATGTAATTTATTTTAATACCTAGATGATACAAATTGATTTTCAATAGGCATGTCTAAAAAAAACTGTTTAAAGTCACTTTTTTTACCATACCATGCATGTGTACGTCATCCATATTTTGACCTAAATAATTATATTTTAATGATTTTTTTGGGAACAAATTTGTAACACATTGAAGAATGTGCATGCTACTTTTTTGTAATTTTTTTTTGTTAAACTTTTATTGGCCATAGATTGAAAAGATTTGTCTGAGGAATGTGCACATATAATTTGTTTTTCAAAACAATATTTTAATAAAAAGTTATTAAAATACTAAAAATCTCTGATATTTCAGTTTATCGACCAGTTTTAAAAAATTATTTGAAAAATAGAAAAAATAATCCAATTGTAAAAAAAATACATATTTGGAATCTACAAAATCTCAATGGGTTTTAATTTTGTCAAAAAATTATGCAGTAAAATACTCACTGAAATTGGCTAAAACCCCTCTAACTGTCAAAAGTAAGAGTAAGAAAACAAGTCTTGTCATCCAGCTAGCCACCCACAACTAAGAGGTCAGAAATAGAGGAAAAATTGCCTAAATGCTTTGTGCAGTTTCTGAATGAACAAGTGAAAAATGATATGGTTATTGATGATGGACATTAATTATGTTTCTTGAAACGTCAGGGATCTAGAATTGCCCGATAAAAAATATATCATTAGAAGGTTTCTAAACCTTGAAAAGAAAAAGGACTATTTTTTTGCAAGAAACCAAAGTTGTTGGTTTCACCTTGGAAACCAACCTCAAATTCATTTGGAGTAGATCAACATTTTTACCATTGCTCACGAAAGAGGGAGGGGGGGTTCTGTAATTTTAATGTCCAAATATTGGTCCAGTTTGGTCACAAACAATGACACTTCCCCCTGTAACAGAGTAGTGTGGGTGACACTTAAGAAAGGTGATATGGCATTTGGAGTGTACTCTATCTATGCCCCTAATGACCATAGATACAAAAAAAGGCTATGCCAATGGCTTTCCTGCCTCCTATAGGTGCTTTGGATTATAGGCAAGGACTTTAATATGGTCGAGCAAGTGGAAGATAAGTGGGGAATTGATATGGCCTGGAAAGGCAATAAAAAACATTTTTGGTATAGGGTGAAATGCAAGCTCAATCTTGTAGACCCAATGGAAAAGGGGAAGAGTGGTTGTAAAGGCATCTCTTGGAATTTGAGAAAGTATATGACAAGGTAGAATGGGACTTCCTAAGGAATATTCTACAAGATTTTTGGGTTCCTTGCTCCTTTTTGTAAAATGGTGGACATCCTTCTAAGGGATTCCAATTCCTATGTTGAGGTGAATGATGCACTCTCTGAAGAAATTAAGTTAGAAATATCTATTCAGTAAGGTTATCCCCTAGCATCAACCCTCTTTGTAATTGCTTTTGATTCTCTTTTTTCCCTGTTAAGAGAAGATAAAATTTCCCCTAAGATTAGAGGCATACAACTACTAGAGAAAGGGGAGCTGCTAAATGTACAATTTACAGATGACACTACAATTTTCCTAAAGATGGACAAGCAAAACTTGGAATCCCTAATGGTGAAACTTGACTTACTTTTCAAGGCTTATGGGGAAGAAATATCTAATTCCAAACCTGTTGCCTTAGGGTGGGATGATAGGCCTCCAGATTGGTTCAAAGAGTTCTCTTTTCAATGGGGGGGGGGTCCCAATCTATAGGTGAGGTACTTTGGTATCCCATTTGCAGTTGACCCAAACCTTAAGGAAATGTGGAATTAGATTAAAAGCAAAATTGAGAAAAAGCTAGATGGCTGGAATAAATAGTTCTTGTCCTTGGCTAGGAGGCTACAGGTCTGTCAGAAGGTTTCATCCTCCTATAGCATTTATTTTTGCTCAGTCTAGTTCTTTTGTAGCTACTAGGTTAATGAGATTCATAAGAGAATAAGGAATTTTGTATGATCATATTGGAAAGGGAAGAGGAAAATCATGCTATAAAATGGGATTGGTGTTGTCTTGACAAATTACAAGGTGGTCTAGGACTGAAAGACCTTAGGCTACAAGGAATTTCTTTGGAAACACAGTGGATCATGAAAGTGATGGATGGTAATGAACCTTAGAAGGTTCTGGTGAGGAATAATATCTAGTTGGTTGTTCCCAAAAAGAAAAATCCTGGAAAATGCTTCCCTTGAGTGACATTCTTATGAGTAAAACTTTAACCCCTGTTAGCTCGACGGTTTTCAAAAGCTTATGGAAGGCTTGGGAGTTAGTTAAATAGAATTCCCAATTCAAAACAGTAGCATAACCCTTGGAAACAATGTCAAGTGCCAAAGCTATAGTTCCTTATGATGGAATACATTTCACAATGGAAAACCTGTAGCCCTTTTACAAGGTTGCTTAGCCAAAAAGTGGAATAAAAAGGTATTAGAAAATTTGGTGATATTCTTGCTGAGGGGAAGATTAAAAATTGTGTTGAATTGGCTTCTGAGTTTGACCTCCCCGCCACTAGTTTTAGAACTTACTCCACACTCTCTGAAGCCTACAAGGATGTCATTTTTCCCCTTGATTTTGGAAGGGCCCTTGATCTGGCCAATGAACTTATCTGGAAAGATGGGGGGCCTATTTATGAGCTTAAGGATAAAACTATTTATAAAGGGCTAACTTGTGATAACTCTATTTTGGTTTACTCAAACCACTCTTGGAATTTGGTTCTAAGTAATAAATAATGGAAAACTGTTTTGTCTGATTTCTGGTATAATGGTCTTGAGCCAAAAAAGGCTTGTTTTAAGTGGTTGGCTATGTTAAAAATAATTCCCTTTAAATCTAACTATGATGATATTGATGTGTGCAATATATGCACGACTCTTGAATCTATAAAACACATTTTGTTTGACTGTTTATATGCTAAGGAAATTCTGGAAAATGTTTTGTGGCAATATTGAAATATGGGATACTAATGATAGGATTCTCTGGAAAGATGAGTTAATGCTTGATAAGAAATTAAATAAGATTGTAAAATGTTTTGTATCTTTCTTACTACTGAAATAATGTGGCACAATTTAAAAACAAGTAATGAAAAACTCAAAGGTAATAGGAGGTCCCTTACTGAGTCATGCAAACGACTCGTGTTTCTCTCTGTTGCCTTGTAGGTTTCATTGCATATTGAGATCTCCTTGCCAAAGTTTTCAACTTGATAAGAGATGGCTCAATGAGGGTGAGTAAAGATGAAATCAAATGTGGACATGCATGCCAACTAGAAGGAGAAAAACATGTGGTCCTCATGAATTCCATCAATGATTTTCAGAGGCATTTCAACGTGATAGTGGAGGTGCACATAGGAACCCTCAACCCCCCAGGCAACAACAAAGTGATGCTCAGTCTATGCTGTGAGAGATTGATCCTAGCAATGGACACATGGTTGATGGTGGTGGAGGAGAGGAAGAAGAATCAACTAGCAGGACTGCAAATGGGAACTAATTTGGTTGATACCCTTTTTGACTAAAAAATGACAGTGTGCATAATTATGGTTGTATCTTGTATAACAGTGCTATTTTTTGTGTATCCTAGTTCTATGTCATTTATAATGTTATTATTTTATATAGAACTCTCAGTATATGTATAAGGATGAAGTAGTGATGTATTTTGAGCATAGTATAGGGGTTAATTATGGTGTATAGCTACAATCTATAAAGTTGGAAAAATGTAACTTATTAATATAAAAAAGATCTATAACATACTAAAGAATGTGCACGATATTTTTTTGTAATTATTTTTGTTAATTTTTTATTGGCCATAATTGTTGTTTTGAAAATTCCTTGTGTACACCACACTGACCTGAACTTATCATTTTTTGATTTTTTTTCAAATTGAAAAGATTTTTCTAAAGAATGTGCATGTATAATTTTTTTTTCAATTTTTTTTTAATAAAAATTTATTAAAATACTAAAAAACCCTAATATTTCAAGTTTATGGACCAGTTTCATCAAAAATTATTTGAAAAATAGAAAAAATAGTCCAATTGTAAAAAAAATCACATATTTGGAATCTACACAATCTCAATGGGTTTTAATTTCCTAAAAAAATTCTGCAAAAATTGTCTTCAAACATATGTTGAAAGTAACTCTTTTCTACTAACATTGACATGACCTTCAAGTTGCAGGTCAAAATTAGGGTTAGGGTTAGAATTATAATTAGGGTTATTGTTAGGTTTACCTTTAGAAGTAAGATAAGGGTTAGTATTATAATTATGGTTGACATTGGAATTAAATCCCAACCTAACCATAATTCTAAAACTAACACTAATACTAATTGTAACCCTAATCCTTGTTGCAAGATGGTGTCTCCCTTGGTCTCCTTTGTACAGTGTGACGCTTGGGTTCGTGACATGGCTTAAACGCCTCCTCTAGATCTTGTATAAATTTTGCGATTGTATCGAGCATTAGCAGGTCGATCTTTTGGTGCAACAACAACCACCAATGCAACAATTGGTATCAGAGCCAAGGTCACAGGTTCGAACCCATCGCTTGCGCTAGGGGGATTGTTGCAAGATGGTGTGTCCCTTGGTCTCCTTTGTGCAACATGGTGCTTGGGTTCATGACATGGATTTATTGCCTCATGTGGATCCTGTATAAATTTGGCGGTTGTATCGAGCATTAGTAGGTCAATCTTTTGGTGCAATGACAACGACCAATGCAACAATCCTAACCCTAACTCTAACTTTAACTATAACCTTAACACTCATAATAATTCTAACTCAAACCCTAACTATATTTCTCTCTAACCCTAACACTAACCCTAATTCTAAAACTTACAATAGTTATAACACAAACCCTAATCCTAACCCTAACACTAACATTATTTTTAACCCACCATAATTCTATAACTAACTGTTACATCCCAAATTGTGAAATTACTATTTACTATTACTACATAGGATAAATTTGTAATGTGAATTTTGGAGATGAATTAATGATGCTTGTACCTTGTTATCAATATGAATGTTATCTCATTAGATGTTATCTCAGTTGATGTTATTCATGGTGAAATTTTGCATTATGAGAATATAAGGTTATTGAATTATGATTATTCTAACTTTGAAGATGTTTATATATGCTACTTATTGTTGTGAAAAATTGACTGCCAAGGCATGTGCTAGTGGTTGTAGGTAAATCCCCATTTATTTAGGGGGAGGGGAAGTATCACTCGGGAGGAGATCTTGGTTGGGTAACCGGTAAAGTAACCTATCTTAGCATACACACACACCACCTTAGATTGAGTGAACTAAGTCAGTTTGTGTGGGTAGTAGGTAAGTCATCCTTAGTTAGTATGCCTACATTAGAAAAGGTCTTGTTTACTTTGAATGCATGTTTGGGTGATGTTTATCTATTTGAGCTTTGAGTTCTTCCTTATGACAATGTGTTAATTGTGCTTGGGTTGAGTCTTTGGGTTTTTGCATGGTTACCTTTACTCCATTTCATATGAATGTAAAACGTAGCATGTATATGGGTGTATACATATAAATACATATATAAAGACCCATGCATGAGAGAATTATCAAATGAACACACATGTGAGTAGAAATACTCACTGAGGTACATACATGAGGAAACAACTACATGCTTGTATATACATATGTGTGGGTATAGACACTAGATCATGATCATTCAATATCAAATGGATTACTTGATTATCGTATAATGAATATGCTTGTATATATATATACACACAGATACACTTGCAAGTGTTAATGCTTATTGGATAAGTGTACATATGTATATATAATATAAGTATACGTGTATAAAAATATACACAAATTATTATTTGCGGTATAAGATAATAAGAGATATACATCTGATGGGATGGGTATATATGAATATATATACACATATATAGTGAGAATATAATTTATGGATGCATGCTTATTCTTGATGTGAACTGATAGAAGGATAAGCATTCGAGGTATCAAATGTATTTATCCAATAAAATATAAGTATATATACATATAAATTTATTAGTATGGTGGATATACTATATATATGTATATAATATATATATATATATATATATATATATATATATTATATTTTATTATAAGGGAAATATCACTTTATATATAATAAAATATATATTACATATTATTCTCAACTTTAGAAATCAAATTATTTCTGAATTGCTTAAAAGAGTCGATTTAATATTATCATTTAAAATTTGGCATATATAGGCCGAGATATTTTAATATGATTGAATTCAAACTTTGAATCACATACAACTCTAAGAGAAATTGTGCATCACCTACTAGTGAACACAAACAAAAAAATCCATGAAATGCGTCTAAATCTTTGACCAAGACGATATCTAAAGATTGACCAAATTCAACGCAGTAAATGATTTAATCGACTCAACCAAGAAAATAGCCGATTTTGGGTATGTGTTAAGGAAATATGATTGAATTCTTCTCAAATTATGAAATTCCCGCCATCTCACAACTTTGGCGCCACCTCTGTTACTAGTTTTTTGTGGGTGTTGATTTGGCAGAAAATTACAAATTCCTCCATGTGCTTTTGAAATAGTCTTCTTGATGTTGGAAAATTTGGAAGTCGATTCATCATGTTTATTGTTGATTACAGACTTAATTTATCGCCACCTCCAGGTTGAATAATTCAAATAAGAATGGTGTCAATTTACATGCCATGATTGTAGGGAGTTTGGAGAGCTAGGTTCTCTATAAATAGTTTCCAACTCTCTTGAATCGTATTCATCTTCTATCATTGTTTTCTCTATGTTATCAATTTTATCAATTTGGAATTACCTTGAGTATTCTCCTATGATTTCCTTATTCATCATTTGCGTATCATCTTGAGCATTATTTTATGTTCATTCTTCACATTTCTAAGTGAACATAATTTGCAACAAGTATTCACATTTCTGAGTGAACATAATTTGCAACCAATATTCATATTTTTGTGAGTTCATTATTACCATTGAGAAAGAGGCGTATCATACCAAAGGATTACCTCTTTTACTAGTTATTACATATGAGTTTCACCAGTTTATAATATCTTATTTCTGAATGAGAAAAGAGTGGACTTTGTGAGGAAGAGTTGTCTAATTATGAGAGAAGAATGCTTTCAACAATAAAGGGAGTGAGAATTGATTTGGGAAGCTGGGTTAAGCTGAACAACCAAAGGAGAAACCTGCCTTTTCTTCAGTATTTGGGAAAAAGCGATAATAGGCATGGGGTTTCTTCTTCTTGTCATTTTAAAAGGGTTTACTATATTTTCTATGCTGCATGAAATGTCTTTTCTATTTGAGCTATAGAAGTATTTAATATTGCTTTTGGAAAAGGGAATTGAAGCCTTTAGGTTGCTTTTATAATGTGTTTTCAAGTACTCCATGATAGGAGATATTTCTTGATATAAGCAGTTGATTAAACTAGATATGTCGAAGGGCTTGCTTGACATAGGTATTTAATTATGCTACATGTAGTACAACATAGGTATTTAATTATACTAGATATGTTTGAACATGGGATGCAATGTGTTTATATTTACTCCATAGTATGAGATGAGTGTGTTTCTCAGTTAAGTATATACTAGGCTTGATTGAATGCAAGAGTCACTTGAGGTACACCGCGCTAAGTTATTAGTTTAACTTAGAAATCTTGTGTTACTCCTAAGATAAGCATGGGAGTGGGCTTGTGTACTTACTTTCTCAATAGGTTCATTACTAGTAGATTGTTTGTAGGTAGGTTGTCTGGGATGAAAGACTATCCATTGAAGGATATACCTAGCTTATGTAATTACTTAGTAGATTAGTATGTTGTAGGTTAGTCTGGGATGATAGACTATCCATTGAAGGACAATACCTATGCGTAGTGTAAGATAGCCCTAAGTCAAATTGGCCTTGAGTAGTGTTTATGATAGATGAATTCATTTGAAGTACTAAATGAGAAAACTTTGGCCAAAGTAGTGCAATGTACGATATCCACTTAGACTGTGTGATGCTTGAGACTACATTGTTAGTTCACTGTGATCCCGTATTACATACTAGTTCGAGAGTTGTCAGATTGCATAGGTTCTAGTTATGTAGGACACATCACTATGATTAATTGGTTGTCGTTATTGGTTACTCTACCAATCTCTTCATCGAAGGGAAGGGCCATCTATCGAATGATAGATGTTCGGGGGACCCCATTAAGAGTCTGTGGTTGGCTGAAAATCACCGAGTGATGCTTCTCCTCCACAACAAGTGATCGAAGAACCAAGATTTGAAAGGATGGATTCCTAGACCTTCTTACTACTATTTGTTCTAAAGCTCATTAGAGCTATGTTTGTAAAGGTATGTATTCTTGTTACATGTACTTGTGAAGTTATTGTAATAAAGTGGAATCTTTATTGTAATATGATATGGCAACTTGTTTGTATATTTTCAAATAAAGAAATAATTTTTTTATAGCAATGACTTGTTGGCACGTTTATTTACTCGTATGATGTAAATTTAGAAATTTTTACTGTACTGAAGGGTTGACATGTTTATTTACTTGTATGATGTAAATTTTGAAAATTTTACTGTATGGAAGGGTTGGCACATTATATGTGGTATCAGAGCTATCGGGTTCTACATTGAAACTTATGAGCTCATTACGCAACAATACATAAAACTTATCAGAAGATAAAGGTTGAAAATTTCTTGTGCCACAACGACAAGAGAAAATAACTTAGTGAAGTGAAAAGAAAGGTGTGGTCCCTAGTAACTTGTGTAAATTGGGACTAGTTGAGAGTCATCCCTAGAGTAGGAACTCCTAAAACAACTTATGATATTACCTAGGATTGCAGAAGATTATGCAATTAGGATATGTAGGAAAGTTAGGAAGAATAACTGGTATATACCTTATCCTACAATATAGTTATATGACTCTAAGGGAATGAGAAGGAATGAGATAACCCTTTTATAATAGCAAACTATATTTGTAAAGAGTCAGGAACTTTTGGATTTGGTATAAACTCCATGAATCTATGTGTATGTAAAGTCAACATAAATTAGATCAAAGTAGGAAGTCAATGAAGGAAGTATCCATAGGGTTTGGAGAACTCTTGACATAAACCTAATTCTTGTGTAAAGATAGGATATTGCAAGACAAGAGTTAGCACCTTAGGAGTAAGGGAAAAATACTAGAATGGTCAGAAACAAAGTAATCAACAATGTGGGCATGATTCCACCAACCAAAATCAATAAGATTATTGGAGTTTGATTAATATGACAAAAAGAGAACCATCCAACTTTGGTATCTCTAAATATTAAGAGAATAAGATTCCAAGCATTGGAATAAAGTCACTTGAAAAAGTGATTATGAGAAAGAAACCTGTAAAGATAAACAGGTCAACTTGACCAAAAGGTTTGGAAAGTACATAAATAGTTTGGAGTTATAAGATGAACTCTCCAACATGTCTATGAAAATCGACATTCGTTTAGAGGTTTCAAAAGGAAATGAAATACAATAAGACATTATGTGTCAGATCAATAGAAGTTTTAAGGAAAACAAAATTCTAAAGGTACATCAACCAACAAAGTTTTGTGGATATGGATTATCCTCCACAAAAAGGACGTCAAAAAGATAATTGGATTAATGGAGTGTCTCGTAACTTGTAAGCTATTGAATATTCATTAGATCTCCTATTGGATGATCTAAGTTATTGAAATCTATGAGATATAAATCAATGGAAAACTTAAATTTGGGAAGAGTATATTCAAAGTATGCCATTGAGGCAAGAGAAAGAAATGGAAAGTCAACAATAAGGAATGACAAATCCTTTCCAAAGAAGCAAGTATTGCTAGGAGATCAACTTTGAGTAAAACAAAAGTTGTGAAAAACACCAAGGGGGGAAGGAAAAGAGTGGATTGACTCGAGCTAAGTAGCCCACCCAATGAGAAACATGGGTATGTTCTCAATTTGGAAGAATTAATGACTTCTTTGCAAGTCATGGTGTCAACTAAGTCATGTATTTTATGACCACAAAGAAAGAGGTATTGGGATTTTTGGAGAAAGATAAATGGAAAGGTCAAGGATTATGACCTAATATCATCCCATACCTTATACGTATTTGATTGGAATATCAAACGATATTACCATTGAGGTCTTAGAAAAGGATAGGAAGATAATTTGATCATATTAGGGAAGATCATTGCCTATGGAATTGGCAAGGGAAGATCTAGGTTACTCATGATTGAAAGAAAGTGTCTCTATACTCCTATATACTTTATATAAGGGAAATTGGATAATGATGTTATTTCTATATGTAAAGTAGTAATACTACATATTATGAAATATATCCATGTCGTGAAGTGACTTGGCACTGAAGCTTACTATGCTAAGAGACCTAGGGATGAAAAGATTTAGCCATAAGCCATAAAGTTGATAAGGCAGGATGTGATGTTATGTTAACCACATCAAAAACATCTTTATAAGAATGATTATTTGATCGTACCTTACTCTTGAATGGAACTTTAGGTTTAAAGAATAACCTAATTGGGACAAGAAGTTCATTCGAATGAGGAGAGAGACCTTGGGATAATATTTAACCTATTGAGTTGGGTTATGTACTAGACACTCATTAACACTTATAAGTTGGGAATAACTTATTTGGTTGAGTTGAACATTTGGTCTTGAATGGGACATATAGGGGTAGAGAAACCTATAACATTGTACTAGTCAACAATTAAGGACTCTATCCTAAGAATTGGAAGGGAATATTGAGATTGAGATTGGTCCATGCAAATGTGTATATCACTTGAACTTATTTAAACTCTATATGAGTGGAAACATATGTGGGATACCTAGTGAGTTAAAGTAGCTACTTTACACTCTAGAAAGGAATTCATAGTATTGACAAGACTTTATTTTGGGTGGCTCTTATAAAGGGATACACTCTCAAAGGGAAGCATCTATTGTTATGTCGTGACATCATAGAATTCTGATTAAGTGTGAAATATTGGGAATTTTACTGGTGGAACACCAGGGTTGTTGCTGGTGCTCAAAAAGCATATAAAAAAGTTGGAATTCTCCTATATGATTAAGAAAATCAATGGAACCAATGAGAGATGCTCATGATGGGTAATTAGGTATAAAATTAAATTTGATATCTTCTAGGGACCAACATGATTGAACGAATGATTAATACTCAAAGTTAGTACCAAATATTATCGAGAAAATTGGATTGAGTTAAAAGATGGATTACATCTTTGAAAATAATCTAAGGACAAAAGAAATCCACGGTATGGATGTCCTAAGATAAATGGGATTTATCTCCACAAAAATCCTAACCATTATTATTGGAGAACTAAAGGAGGCGTGAGATCATAAAATAGGTTTTCACTTAGTCATAGAATAGACTATTTTTGGATATAAAAGAACCTATGCACCCAAAATTTTGGAAGATTCGGGAATGAATGAGGAAATTAATGTCTGAGATAGGATATTGGAATGGAAAAGGGAATTGTTAGATGAGAAACCACTATAACCTAGGAAAAAGATAGAGTAAGAGGCTGCACGAAATGTGGCAAGGAAATGTCTAGTATGCCAAGAAATGAAGACCAGATGTCATTATCTGTAGGACATGAATACTCTCTTGAAAATTATAGAAGGGAAGTGATAGAACACAAGATAGATCAATTTGTCCATGTCAATAAAATTGACGTAATGTTCTAAGTGGACAAACTCATTGAAGTAACCAACCCGTTTTGGAAACTTGACTTATAGGATTTTGGTCCTAAATAACATATTGTGGGCAAGTAGTTGCTTAGTAATATTGAGACTTTATTTCAGTTTAGCAAATAATGACAGGGTTGTGTAAACTATGATCATACTATGGAACATTTAGTTGAGCGAATGTGCAATATATTATTATAGTCAAATAAGCGAAAATGGTAGACTAAATCTTGAAGGATCTATAAACTTCTAACATTGAAGTTTGGACTATTTTTGGAAAAGAAAGTTAGAAACTCTACTAAGTTGAAATAGGCTTAAAAAAAGGGTAAATGATAGACTTGATAGAATGTCAGAAAGGAGTAATAGATTGAAGTGATCAATGAAACTTTGTCGATACACAGGTTAAGTATGAAGCAGTATAAGGATTTGATAGGTGTCCAAGAGAAATTTTATGCTTGAGATGGACAAGTAATCAAGAGAAAGTACTTTATGGTAAGGAAAACAAATGTGTAAGTGACATACGAACTCACTTCATAAGTTGTATAAAAGTATAAATACCAAATGGAAAGGATAAGACCCACAATGTAGTGTACAATGCATTGAAATTCCTTTTCTATTTGGATTTACAAAGGATAAATTCATGGGCCAATGATTTCTGATCACTATGTGTTAGGTGTTATGTATAGTTACTGTTATATATTGGATGTGTATATGTAATAAAGCTCTTTGGGAGAGTAAGTATGTGTAAGGAATACAAGATTTTCCTATGCGATAGTGGGGACACTCAAAGCAAGGTCCAAGAAGGACAAAGGTTGCTACATAGGATGAATGTTTATAAATCTTATGTATCATGAGAATAGTATAAAGCTTTATATAACTTTAACTATATGTTAAAAGGCTATAGATCATCGGGGACGATGATTCACAAGGGGGGAAGTATGTTACATCCCAAATTGTGAAATTACTATTTACTATTACTACATAGGGTAAATGTGAATTCTGGAGATGAATTAATGATGCTTGTACCTTGTTATCAATATGAATGTCATCTCACTTGATGTTATCTCAGTTGATGTTATTCATGGTGAAATATTACATTATGAGAATATAAGGTTATTGAATTATGATTATTCTAACTTTGAAGATGTTTATATATGCTGCTTATTGTTGTGAACAATTGATAGCCAAGGCATGTGCTAGTGGTTGTAGGGAAATGTCCATTTCTCCAGGGGAATGGGAAGTATCACTCGGGAGAAGATCTTGGTTGGGTAATCAGTAAAGTAAACTATTTGAGCATACACACAAACCACCTTAGATTGAGTGAACTAATTCAGTTTGTGTGGGGTAGTAGGTAAGTTGAATCCTTAGTTAGTATGTCTACATTCGAAAAGGTCTTGTTTACTTTGAATGCATGTTTGGGTGATGTTTATCTGTTTGAGCTTTGAATTCTTCCTTATGACAATGTGTTGATTGTGCTTGGGTTGAGTCTCTGGGTTTTTGAATATATACCTTTATGTCAGCTCATATGAACGTAAAATGTAGCATGTATATGGAAATATACATATAAATACATATACAAAGACCCATGTATGAAAGCATTAGCAAATGCACACATATGTGAGTAGAAATACTCACTAAGGTACATACATTAGGAAACAACTATGCTTGTATATACATATGTGTGGGTATAGACACTAGGTCATGATCATTCAATATCAAATGGATTACTTGATTATCCTACTACCATATAATGATAAACCGAAGATAAAGTGGGAAAAGGAGGGATGGTCCTTGGGCCTACTCTATCTAGGTCATTCAAATATGTCCTAAGAACCCTAATAGGATTGACTATCAATCTCTCAATGTGAGTCAATACACAAGTAGGTGGACTTAGGAGGGGGTGTTCTATCAGATTAAGGGGTTCACCACCAAGAAAATTCTTGAAAACAACAGTGTTTGAAAAACACAGTGTGATATGCAAAACACTTAAAACAAGCAAAATGAAGCTTCTTAATACTGAAAATGAACAACTCCAAGTTAGAATATGTGTACCTAGGAATCCTGGAGATTCCAAGAGGATTCTGCAAATGTAAATAGACTACTAAAAAATGCATTGGAGGAATAAGATGCCTTTACTACCATCTTAGTCCCGCTGCTATTTTTTGGGGCAAACATAAAATCTTCAGATAACGGAACATAATCCCTAAAAATCACTAAAGGATTCCACTTGGAGGACTAAGACACCTTTAATCTCGTCTTAGTCCCAATCTAAATTTTTGAAAAGTGTGAATGTGATCCTGAGCTCCCATATCTGCAATTGCTTCTCCTCGGACCTCAGGTTCTGAAACAACTAGATTTGACCTGTAGGTGATTTTCCGTGAAGATGACAACTTTGACAAGGTAACTTTGCAACTTTGACAACTTTTCACTCCAAGTGATCTTCAAGTCTACAACCTAGATCTACAAACACAAATGGACAAGATGGAAAAACTTGTTGATTGTTAGTGAATGGGGGGTTGCCTTGGTAAAACCCCTTGTTGGTAATTAAACCTTGAAATGAAATAGAAATGATGAAGGAGATGGTGAATGAACAACATGCAATTCTACAACTCACGAAACCCTTACAAATTCTACAAACTCGTGTGTAATGGCCGCAATGGATATAGATCTTGAAATGCTTGATAGATATGGACTTGAAACGCTTTCTTAAATCAAAACCCTATATCACAAATGTTAGCACAATAACACACATGATGCAAGAAAAATCTTTGACATGATGCTTGAAACTTTATGATGGCTCCAATTGCTTGATGAATTTCTCTTGAATGCTCTTGTGAACTCAATTTGACTATAATGAATGCTCACAAAATAATTAGGTTGAAATGAATGAAACTTGTATTTATGATTTTCTATATTTAATATCCTGTAATTATATCACACCAAGCCGACATATGTATTTAAAGAATAAAGGAGGTTAAATCTCACCAAGATTTGAAATTAAATCCTCAAAATGAATCAAGGAGGACTAAGATGCCCTAGGTGGCATCTTAGTCCCAAGTGATGAAACTTGGGGCACTGACACCAAAAAGGGGCCCAAAACAAATGCCTCAAAATTAGGGTCCAAGGACCTTGGGGGTACAAAGACACCCTTAGCGATGTTTTAGTCCCGACCAGAAATCATGGACATGCTAATAAGAGTCATTAGGGGATCAAATATGTTTTGGAGAATGTCAAGATTTAACAGAAAAATATGTCATTCATAGGGCTTGTAGTCATAAAATAGGGCCAATTGAGCCATGAAAAAGAATAAATAAAGCAAGAAAGGCCCAAACAAGTGTGAAAATGCAAGGGTATGTATTTTACTACACTAAATTTAGCACCCACTTTAGCGAGAGGATGAGCTTGCCTCAAACTCACACTAAAGTAGCCAAACACACAATCAAGAGGGGTTCAAATGTACAAATGTTAGTAAGATAGGATATCATCAATCAAGAGGGTGGCCAAACCCCTAGGATTATGATCCTATGGTGAACCAACATAGGCACAAAGGAACAGGCTTGCGGATGATATATGAAGCCAAAATAAAATCACAAACATACACCATCAACAACAAGAAAATGCAAAAGGAAAGGAACTAGAACGAGTCAAGCTTCAACTGGACATCCAACGTGGTGGACCAAGTCTAGGCTTGAAGAGGGTTTACAAGTGGAACACGTTGTCCACTATGTAAACAAAAGGCATGCTCATGAGGGCTAGCAAGAACTAGTTGTCCACTAGGTGAGCCCCAAGAGGTCCATATCAACATCATACCCCCATGACTATGATAAGGACAAAAGAAAAAGGAAACACTCACATGGGCTAGTGAGGCTAGGTGCTCACTAGGTGAGCCCCACGGGGTCCATATTAAACCCATACCTCCATGACTTAAATAAAGACAAAAGGAAAAAGCAACGCAACGAGAAAGAGGGAGGATGTTCAAATGGATTTTTATTAGTTCATGCTAGGTCTTACTCTTAGTGGACATCGCTCCTAATGTCTCCAAGAGAGGACCAGTCAAAGGATAAAAGATTCACCACTTAGGGAATGGAGGGTGTCCCATTACCACTAAGGGGAATATAATATGCTGAGATAGGTCAAAATTTTGAAGGAAATTACTCCCAATGTCACAAAAAAGAGGAAAACACATCGTATGAAGAAAGAAAATCACATCAAGGAACAAGGAAAAATAAATGTGAATGAAATCAAGCTGAAATAATGCCAATGTATGCCTCCACTTTAAAGAAATTGCTAACACCATGTTGTGAGAAATTAATTTAAAGTAGAAAAACATGGAAAAGAAAAGAAAAAAGAGAGTTGCCCCCCAGAACACACAAGGGATCTATGGATTCGGGGTTAGTATTTATCTTTTCTGCAAAGATATTAGAGAGCTCGGAATTGACATCATTCCCCAAATACACACAAAATTGGAAGAATGACATGAAGAGAGCGAAAACAAAGAAAATCATTTTGATTCAACATGGAAGAGACATAGGGTGCTCGATGCCTTGTATCATCCCAAAAAGGAAGACACAAAACAAGAAGTGAAAAGAAAATAAAAGATTTTGGGTCAACATGGAAGAGATATAGGGTGTCTCGACGCCTTGCGTCATTCCCAAAAGGAAGACACAGAACAAAAAGTGATTTTTTTTTAAAGCTTTTGGGTCTACATGGAAGAGACATAGGGAATCTCAACTCCTTGCGTCATCTGCAAAAGGACAGCACAAGAAAAAATCAAAAAGATAAATGAAAAGTGAAAAGCTTATGACATAGAGAAGAATGAAGGTACAAATAGAGTAATGCACAAAGAGAGAGAAACATCAAACAAAACATCACGAGGGATCATGATACACACATGCAAGAAAAAATAAAAAGAAAAAGACTAGTAAGGCATAAGCGAGTCAACCTAAATTAGGTTATCCACCTCCCAGTCTCAATCTGCATAAGCAGAAGGTAGGTAAAAAACCGAAGGGGCAACAACAAATGCCTGACTAGGACAAGGCCATCGGTTTCTTGTCCCCACTGAGTGCAAGACAAGAATGGGTCGAGATAGGTGATGAGAAGGGTCATGTAATAGTGAGAATTGTATAATTCTACAACTATTACATGGCAGGAGGGGTTCTGTGTTAAGGGAAAATTTCTATGATGTCAAATTATTGAAGGATTCTTATTACAGTTCGAAACTCATCCGTAAGTGCCCAAGAATCCTATGATATGTGCAATACTTTGTATTATCTTTAGGGAATTTTCTTTGAGTGCGAGGTAGGAGTTTAAGCCAACCTGTGTCAATAAAATGTTTTAGTTGTCGTTCAATTTTTGTTTGGGTGTGTTTGATCATGTAAGGTGCTTTGTTGTTGTTAGATTCACCAAATTTTGTAGTTGAATGAGGAGGAGGAGGACCTAAAGAGATCCTATCATCCTTATCATTATTATGAGTTATTGGTTGTTCTTTAGGAAGAAGGAAATTCATATCATAAGGTGAATTGGAGGTTACCATATCATCACTACGAAGCTTTAGGTTTCCTCTGGGTATTTTTGCGTTGTGAAGGGTAACTCAATATCCTAACCCTTTTATGTTTTCATCAGTTGGAACTTGCTCTAAGAGTTGGTGAATTTCATGTTCGCTTGTTGTATCGCATCCTTGTTTACTCAAGATTGTGAATCCTTTGCCATATGTTTCTTCAAGGTTGATTGGAGTGTTTGTTACTTTATTATCATAAGTTGGTTGAATGTTTTTTTGTCTAGAGGAACTAGATTCACCTATTGCAGGGAACTTAGGTTCAATGTTTGCTTTAGTTTCAAGATGCAAGTAACCAAACATGTCAAGAGGTGCTATTGTAGGGGGATTTGGTTGTTTCACGAATGGGTAGAAGGATGCATTAGCTTCAAGGTTTTCAAGACAATTGTTTAGGAACTTATTCATGTTGTCATCATCTTCTCCAATGATGTCAACATCAGGAGGAGGACATGCATTAGGAGTTGAGAGAGCATGAGTGAGTTCAATGTCATTAGGATCATTACCAAAGGCACAATTTGAGACATCAACTAAGGATTTTAGGAACATCCACAAATTTCCGAAGCACATATCCATGATGTAGGATTAAGCAAATGCACTTGAAAATGAAAGAAATTGGAATAACAACAATTTTGGAAACTGAAACAACAAATATAAAGCAGCCCTCAAAAACACAAAACAACAATTTCAAACCTTGAATACTGGAGAGTCAAAGTCAACTGGGAGTTAGACGCCAATAAGGGAATTTTAGTCCTCTTGATGAGATCTGGTAGTTTCAGAGGCTGAAATTGGAAATAAACAACATGGAGATGATTATGAGCAGAAAAAGCTAAGAGGGACTAAGATGCCAGTAAGGGCATTTTAGTCTCAATAGAAGTTTTTTTGAGAGAAACAACAAGTTTTTGTTAAAGTTATCATACATTAGCTAGTAATTAGATAATCTTTAATTGATTATTAGTCTAATTTATTTTTTGCACTTAAGCTAAACTTAGGAGTGTTTTTATGCTTTATTAATTGAGTTAATATTAGATCATTATGTCTCATCTCATGTGATGTTGAAACTTGTCATGATTTGATCCCTTTCTCATTTAGAGATTTTCTCTTATAAGCACTCAACCCTCATTGCAAATATCTCTCGGATATTATGTGGAACTTTCATATTTTCTTGAAAGTCTCTTTAGTAGCTTTTCCTTGTTGATGAATATTGCACATATTATTTTGCAGATCTCTTGCATGGAAGGTGTCTTTGTTTGTTTTTTGATCTTGTGGCTCGTGGTTTTGTGCTCATTTCACAATTATAACATGGTATTAGAGTGTGGATTTAGTGAACCACTTCTCGATTTATGAGGTTTTTTTTCTTCAACAAGGGTTGCATGCTTCAGATTTGAATCCCCTTTGTTTTTTTACAAAATTTGGAGCTGGGAATTTTTTGAAGCATTTTTGTGTGAAAAATACCTCTCCGTTGGATCCAAATCTATTGAGAACAAATTTGGTTTTTGTTTCGCCTGATTTTGATTCCTGATGCCAGATCTATAAGGTTTTGAATTGATTGCTCTTTTTTCGGATTTGAAAGGTAGCTATATTTTTAGTACATTTTGGCACGGAACGGACATCACCATCATGCTCAGAAGGCCCCAAAACGTTAAGAATGCTTATCAAATCATCAAATTTGGTGAAGTTGGCATTTGAGGCAAAACAAACTTGCGAGGAACGTCGTACGACCTCCCCAACACGTGAATCGAGGTGAATTAAAAAAAAAAACAATAATAATTTTTTTCCCTACACAAATTTTTTTTTTCAAAAAAATCAATTGAAAAAAGTTTAAAAGCCTTTGAAAAAGGTGCAAGTCTTTTTTAAAATTAAAAAACTTTCGGTGGGCAGGTGCGCAAGGTACCTATTGCCCTTGCAACAATAGAGGTGGCAGGCCTCAGGCCCTACCCCCGCATGGGAAAGGTACCGAGATTACCACCCAAGTGGCGGCCCTCGGCCCCAATCCCGAGGTGGTGGCGGTGGGCTCCACCCCCGCACCCCTCCTTTCTAATTTTTTTTTTTCTAAAAAAGTCATTTTTTAATATATTTTTTCAAAATAAAATATATAATGTTTTTATGCTTTTTACTTTTAAATTTTTTAAAAAAGCAATGTTTTTTTTTTTAATGTTTTTTATTTAAAAAAATATAATAGTTTTTTTTGGCAGTTTTTTAACTTAAAAAATAAAATAGCCAGATTCTTTTGCAATTTATTTTTTGCAAATAGTGTCATATGCATTGTAGTTGGAGAATTTTTTTTCCAGCATCACTAAATTTGGCTGCTCTCTACAATTGGCAGATTTTTTGACAAATTTAGCAGAGATCTTCTTTTTCCCTACTCAACCCCTCTCCATTGGGCTTTTCAAATTTGCACCCAATATTCTAGAGACCATAGCTCGGCCATACAGTGGGATTTTTTAGTGCAATTTTTTTTGAATGGGGTGAAATTTCATGCTCTTCACAGTGGTGCAGGTATTTTATAGTTTTGACTTCTGGTTTTTTCCACAATTTTGTTTTCTCAGTGCTGTTGTTGTTTAGTTCTCGTTTTGGAGATTTTGACAAGCCATATCTTTTGCATCTAGACACATTTTTGGGTGCCGTTTTTTTTTTGAAAGTGCATTTTTTTTCATGTAATTTATCATGGTGCTATTAGTTTCCTCTTTTTCTATCAGAGAATTATGTTTTCAGCATGTAGTCCTTTTTTGGACATTATGGGCTCACATTGCATGTATTTATGATTTTGTAAATGCACTAAGATATAGAGCCTTTGTATTGCACCTATATTATGGGATATTGCACATCACTATGTGCCTTATTTTACTTTCACTATGATATATAGTGTCATGAGGGTTGATGTTTGCCTTTGTTTTACCTTCATACCTTTCTCATGCGTGTGTGACTTTTGTTTTTGCACCCTTTATATTTGCTTGTACTTTCATGTCTACATATTCATATGTTATTGGTTCTTTATCATGCACTACATTTAGGCATTCATTTCAGTGTACATGTCATACCTCTCCCTTGTCAGCATTATGGGGTTTCTACTGTTGGTGCTAATGCTTCCTTGGTTTCATGTTGGGGTGAGCTATGTATACAATATTTGTTCCTATGTACCAGGCGGCTGTAGCGGCTAGTTACCCATTCATTTCAGTGAGATGGAGCACTTACCATATGGACACTCTTGCATTCCTATTTCTAGAGGCAACCTTCCATTTTTTACTTGATCAGTTTTTCAGACTATTGGTACTTGTGCCATATGTATCTTTGAGTTCTTGATGTTTTTCCTTGGTTTTCCATCAGATTCGAGTAGTTTCATTAGGGGCACTCATACAGATTCTTGTCTTCTTGATCTTGATCATCATATATTTTAGTGGAGATTCTTCTTTCAACATTTTAGCAGTCATTCTTCGACAGTGTTTGCAACTTCTTCATGCTTCAGTGGTGTTCTCTTTGTTCATCCTTTGTTCCTATCTTTTGGGACAACATTGTCTTGTTTGGAGGCTTCTTTAGTCCTTCACTTGGCTTTCATCTCTTTTTGGAGTGGAGTTTTTCCCATGAGGTTTTCTCTATTTCTCTGGATTATAGAGATCTTCTGTTTCTACATGGGTAATTTTTTTGGCCTTGTTTGTCGGGACCCATCATGCAATTTTTTTAGGGTTTTTTAGCTAGTCCCTAAGTTCATCTTAAGGGGGGTATTAGAGTTATCATACATTAGCTAATAATTAATTAATCTTATATTGATTATTAGTCTAATTTATTCTTTGCACTTAAGCTAAACTTAGGAGTGCTTTTATGCTTTATTAATTGAGTTAATATTCAATCATTATGTCTCATTTCATGTGATGTTGACACTTGTCATGAACTAATCCATTTCTCATTTAGGGTTTTTCTCTTATAAGCACTCAACCCTCATTGTAAATATCTCTTGGATATTATGTGGAGCTTTCATATTTTCTTGAAAGTTTCTTCTATAGCTTTTCCTTGTTAAAGGATATTACACATATTGTTTTGCAGATCTTTTGCGTGGAAGTTGTCTTTGTTTGTTGTTTGATCTTGTGGCTTATGGTTTTGTGCTTTTTTCACAATTCTAACAGTTTTGACTTGAAAACAACTTTCTTAGGTTGCCTATACAGTGACCTGATGTTTGGAAACATAAAATGATGCAAATGAAAGCAAAGAAAAGCAATGATGAACAAGCAATTGAATGCAAGATTTGAAATGCAATTTTTCAATTTTCAATGCAAGAATAATGTTTTTAAATGCAATTAAGAGGATGGACAATGCACTTTTCTATTCTTCAATGAAATGTAATGATGCAAGAAATGAAAATGACAACCTATATGCACTTTCACTGATGCAAAGATAGGAAACCCTAAATGCAATTTCACTAATGCAAGATGAAAGAAACCCTAAATGCAAAATTCAATGAATGAAATCTAAATATAGGACTCTAAAGGACTCCAAAACAAAAAAGGAAGAGTGCTCAAACAAAGTCGAGTTCACCAAAATGAACTAGATATAAAGTGGAAAAAGGAGGGATGGTCCTTTCCTACTCTATTTAGGTCATTCAAATATGTCCTAAGAACCCTAATAGGATTGATTATCGACCTCTCAAGGTGAGTCAATACACAACTAGGAGGAATTAGGAGGGGGTGTTCTATTAGATTAAGGGGTTCACCACCAAGCAAATGCTTGGAAACAACAATGTTTGAAAACATAGCGTGATATACAAAACACTTAAAACGAGCAAAATGAAGCTTCTTAATATTGAAAATGAAAAACTCCAAGTTAGGGTATGTGTACCTAGGAAGCCTAGAGGTGCCAAGAGGGTTCTGGAAATGTAAAAAAACTTCTGAAAAATGCCTTGGAGGACTAAGACGCCTTTACTCCTGTCTTAGTCCCGTTGTTATTTTTTGGGGAAAACACAAAATCTTTAGATAACGGAACAAAATCTTGAAAAATCACTAAAAATTTCCACCTGGAGGACTAAGACGCCTTTACTCCCATCTTAGTCCCAATTTGAATTTCTGAAAAGTGTGAATGTGATCCTGAGCTCCCAGATCTGCAATTGCTTCTCAGATCTCAGGTACTGAAACAACTGGATCTGACCCGTAGGTGAGTTTTTGTGAAGATGACAACTTTGACAATGCAACTTTGCAACTTTGTCAACTTTTTACTCCAAGTGATCTTCAAGTCTACAACCTAGATTTGCAAACACAAATGGAAAAGATAAAAACTTGTTGATTGTTAGCGAATGGGGGTTTGCCTTGGTTAAACCCCTCGTTGGTAATTAAACCTTGAAATGCAATAGAAATGATGAAGGAGATGGTGAATGAACAACATGCAATGCTACAACTTAGCAAACCCTTGCAAATGCTACAAACTCGTGTGTAATGGCTGCAATGGATATAGATCTTGAAATTCTTGATAGATATGGACTTGAAATGCTTGCTTAGATCAAAAGCCTACATCACAAATGTTAGCACAACACACATGATGTAAGAACAATCTTTGACATGATGCTTGAAACTTGATGATGGCTCTAATTGCTTGATGAATTGCTCTTGAATGCTCTTGTGAACTCAATTTGACTATAATGAATGCTCTCACAAAATAATTAGGTTGAAATGAATGAATGAACCTTGAATTTATACTTGTCTATGCTTAATATCCCAAAATTATATCACACCAAGCTGACATATGAATTCAAGGAATAAAGGAGGTTAAATTCTACCAAGATTTGAAATTAAATCTCGAAAATGACTCTAAGAGGACTAAGACGCCCTAGGTGGCATCTTAGTCCCAAGTGATGAAAGTTGGGGCACATACACCAAAAAGGGGCCCAAAATAGATGCCTCAAAATTAGGGTCCCAAGACCTCGGGGGGACAAAGACGCCATTAGTGGCATCTTAGGCCCGACTAGAAATTAGGGACACACCAATCAGAGTGATTAGGGGATCAAATATGCTTGGGAGAATGTCAGGATTTACCAAAAAAATATGTCATTCATAGGGTTTGTTGACATAAAATAGGGCCAATTAAACCATAAAGAAGGATAAATAAATCAAGGAGGGCCCAAACAAGTGTGAAAATACAAGAATATGCATTTTACTACACTACAAATGAATATGCTTGTATATATATTATAGAGAAGGGGGATTCGCTACTCATGAGTTCTCTTCACTCAGAGAGACTCATGAGGTGAACTTTCCTAAACTACCTCAAGGAACAACAATGAGAGTTCTAGAACCAGAAAGAGTAGGTCAGAAAGATTCTCTGGACCAACTGACAAGCTCTCGGCCAAAGGACGACAACGTGGAATATAGACGACAACGTGGTGCGTTGGTGTCCTAGAGATGTGTTGGTGTCTCGTACAGACTAGAGAGCTAGTTTATCATAGAAAATGATAGAGTGACTACTAGCAATCTGATTGCTAAGAACTTCTAGAATGTAAGGAAATGATAGAAAGTGATAAAGCTGAAATAGACGGAAATAGAAGTGATGAAGATAAGGGAAAGAAGGGAAATAAAATTCTTACAACCGTGTGAGTGATGAAGCGTCCAACACATGAATGTCTTCAATACATTCACACAAGAGAGAAAGAGAAATTGTTGGGGCTGCATAGGGGTTTTCCTCAGTCAAACCCCTGTTTTGGTGTTCCTACCTCCCCAAACAACTAGATAGATAGAGAGAAAAAGTAGGAAATCAAGTAAATAACACAAAAGCACTACAAAACAATGTTATGCTACTCAACCAAATAATAGAGGAGAGGAGTAGAAGCTTACCACCTCCACCAAAAGCGCTTGAGGCTAATGGGGGAGAAAATGAGAGGAACTCAAGCCTCTGCTAAAATGGTGTTTTGTTCCACACTTGCTCTACTGAGTTGATGCAGTGTTGATGTTGCTGCTATGGAGTGTAAAGTGTTTGGAGATTGGAGAGATGGTGAAGAAGCTTCTTAGAGCTTTTCAAGAGGTTGTAAAAACTCAAGAAGCTATAGAAGAGCTTGTGTAGAGGATGTGTAGAAGGATGTGAAGATATTGTCCAGAGATGGAAAGATGAAATGGTAGGAATGAATGGTGAATTTGAAGTGGAGAGTGAAGAAAATGGCCATATTCGGGTTGGTCGGCTGAAGAGGGCATTATAATTCGAATTCAAATGGGGAGTGTAATGCCTCTATAGGTTCTAGCCGCAAGAATCTACCAGGGACATAAACACACCGTGCAAACATCTACATGCCGCATAGTCATCCCCGATAGTTTTTCTCCTATCGACTCTCAAAACAGGCACCAAGTGGAATGAAGACAGTAAGCTTACGTGGATTTTAGCCTTCGGATTTGGTTTTCTAAAGTGACAAAGGGAAAAAAGGGAATTTTCGTAAGGGCTGAAAATTCCCTCCTATACATATATATATACACACAGATACACTTACAAGCATTAATGCTTATTGGATAAGTGTACATATGTATATATAATATAAGTATATACATGAATTATTATTTTCGGTATAAGATAATAAGAGATATACATCCAATGGGATGGATATATATGAATATATATATAGTGAAAATATAATGTATGGATGCGTGCTTATTCTTGACATAAAGTGATAGAAGGATAAGCATTCGAGGTATCAAATTTATTTATCCAATAATATATATATATATATATATATATATTGTGTGCAAGTTATTTTTCCTACTCTAAGATGCAAAACTAAATGAAATGCAAGTAGGAAAAACACAAAACAAACACTTAGGATTAAGCCTAAGATGAATTCAAACAAAACACAAAGAACTAGAACTTGTTACCTTGTTTGAGTTGATGGTTTGGTTGGCCCTTTGGATGTTCAATTGTGTGCTCCTTCTTGGAAAAAATGGCTCAAACCTTAGCTCGAAATGATGCTATGAAGATGAGGAATGCAATGGTGGATGTGGGTATTTGGATAGATGCAATATGATGGCTCAAAGTGGCGGCAACAATGGTGGATGCTTAATGGATTGAAAAATAGCTAAGTGTGTTTGCCTGATTGCTAGAGAGTGTGTTAGAAAAATGAGGGAAATTCCACCATTTTTAAGGGAAGTGCCTCTAACGAAATGGAGGGCCAGGATTGATCCATGGTAGGAGAGATCAAGGGCTAGGGTGAGTTGAGGGCTCAGAAGCCTTCACAAATTGACATGTGGCGAGTGAGATGGAAGGGAAGGAGAGAGGTGAAGATGATGTGGAGGTACTATGATGGACCTTGGGAAGGGACAAAATCTCCTCATAAAGAAGGTCCTTGTCCATATGTGCTTTGAGATGACATGTGAGGAATTAAAAATTTATGATAAATCCTCATGGGGATGGGAGAAGGAATTTAATATTCCTTAAAATACCTTGGAGGAATAAATGTGAATTAAAAATTCACATAGGAAAGGGGATGCCTTCTCCAAAAGGAGAAAGCATTTAATGTAGGTTGACTAAGGACACCTGCCATAAATGGCATGAAGATTAGGTTAGCTTAAGTAGGTGATTAAGGTTGTGCAAATGTGGGATTAGATAGGCTAACGAAGGATTAGAGGCAAGTGGGTGATTATGGAGGATGTGACCCTAATTATGATTAGGGGTGTGCACATCCTAATCATAGATTAATTAGATTAATCTAGATTAGAAAATATTATGGAGGATGTGACATGAAGAGAGAGAAAAGGGTGAATTAAAAAATGATTTAATTCACATGGGCTAATGAATAAATTAAATAAATCGATCTATTTATTTAATTTAGAGATGAATAAGATAAGGTATTTGATTGATCAATTAAATACCTTAGGGGACATTAGGCTAAAGTGAAATATTAACCAAATAAATAATTATTTAATTAATATGGCTTAAGGGTGACAAATAGAAGAATACACGAGTGAATTTGACCATATGGAAGTGGTCAAATTCAGGTGCCTACATATATATATATATATATACATATAAATATATAAGTATGGTGGATATGCTATATATATGTATATAATATAAATATTGTAAGAGAGGGGGACAAACCACGTGAAGGCCCCAGGTCACGGAGGGCCAAGAGCAAAAGGCTTGCATAACTTACCTTAGCTTAAGGGAGTGTTAGGAAATGCGAGACAAGAATGATGAGGACTATAAGCTCCTTCAATCACTCTCTAGACCCGAGACTCGAAATGGGGCTAGGCGAGTCAATTTTCAGGATCAACACTGTCTTAGGGAGCTCTCTACTCGAGGATGAAAGCGTGGCTCTGAGATGACAACGCGATGCACTGGTGTCTCTTAGGTGCGCTGGCGTCCGTACAACTAGAGCACTGAAGAGACAAGGTTAAAAATAGAAAAATAGACTGACAACCTAGCTAGCTAAATTCGAAGGGCCAAAACAACACTATGAAATAAATGAGATATGTATGAATATGATAAAGTAAATATAAGAGAGTGAAGATAGCGAGAATGATCTCACAAAGATGTTCATTCACCAGCTAGCTCAAAGAATGCTCTCACCTACACACAAAAGAGAGGAAAATTGTTGGGGGGCTATATAGGGGTCTGCATCAGTCAGACCCCCATTTTGGTGTTTCCACCTCCACAGACAACCAAGATAACAATAATGGAGAAAAGTATGATAAAGCAAGAAATGAAGTAAAGAGCACTAAAGCTCTACAAAATAGTGTTATGCTACTCAACCAAATCGTAGAGGAGAGGAGTAGAAAGCTTACCACCTCCACCAAGAGCTCACTAGCCAATGGAGGAGAAAATTAGAGGACTCAAGCCACTGCTGCAATGGTGTTTGTTCCACACATGCTCTACGGAGTTGATGGAGTGTTATTGTTCTTGCTATGGAGCACAAAAATGCTCCTTGAGAGTGAATTCAATGCTTGGAGTTGTATGTAGAAGATTGGATTGCTAAGAGAGATCAAAATGAATGAAGAAGACATGAATTTGAAGTAGAGATGAAGGAAAATGACTATATTTGGGTCGTTTCATCAAAGAGGGTGTTATAAATCAACTTCCAATGGGAAGTGTAACACCTCTACACGCACCAGACGTGGGAATCTGCCAGGGACATAAGCACATTGCGTGAACGTCTATGCATCGTGCGGGTGTCCCCGATAGTTATTCGTCTACCGACATACAAAAAAAACACCAAGTGGAACAAAGGCAACAAGCTTATGTGGAATTTTGCCTTCGTATTTGGTTTTCTAAGGTGAGGATGTGTGAAAGGGGAATTCGCGTAAGGGGTGCAAATTCACTCCTTTGCATTTTCCCCCCACTTTAGCGAGCACACATATTGATGAGTGCTTCGGTAAAGTAGATCGAAGAAGTAGTAGGGTTAGAAGTGTATACCTGATCCGTCGAGGAAGCATACTGCGATCTAGTGAACCTGAGAGTGCAGGACAAGAAAATGACTTCATAGCCCTGTAGAACTATGAAGCTGAAAAAAGAAAGTGTCTTATAGGCTTGCGGATCTACAAGGAGGAAACCCCCAAGATCTCTCGCATGAAGGAAGCCCCAAGAAGTAAGTTCCTTATAGGCCTGAAGACCTGCAAGGAAGGTGTCTCCCAAGGTCTCTTGCATGAAGGAGACCTAGGAAAGCAGACTCCACAGAGTCAAAAAGAAGCTTCATGGGCGCACACATAAAGCAAAATTTTTACCCACATATAGAACATGTCAGGAAGCATCCACACAAGCAAGTAAGCAAACAACCACGCCAACTGTCAACAAGTTATAAACCTTTCAGATGTGTCCCTCGAGAACCCTTCAAAAGGAGGATGGGTCCACTCAAGGGACAGACTATTTGAAAATCCAGGTCTAGTCAGGCTGCCCCCAAGCTAGATGCAAAGATGTGAAATAGGTCTAGTTGAGATTCCCCCAAGCTAGATGCCATATAATCTATTTGAGATGAAAAATTTTAAAGGGGGTCCCTCAAGAACCTTTCAAGATAGCAAGGGGTCCACTCAAGGGACACACTGTTCGAAAGGAGGTGTTTTTTTTCTCGAATTGATTCATCATCAAGGAATCCTTCTGAAAGATGTTCACTTCATCAAGGAATTTGAAAGGAAGAATATGCCCACACACGAGGAGAAGATCAAAGTTGTTCCCAGTTCGTAGAAAGGTTCTCAAGTTCTTTCTTTACAAACCCATGATGAAGGAAACATGTTTTGTTAGGGTTTCAAGTTGAGAATTCAATTCTTATAAAGAAGTGTGAAGATTCTTGAGAAAAGATTCATTGGAAACGAATGATTTTTTTGAAGATCAAAGTGGTGTAGAGATGGCATTGTCACACATGAGAGGGACAACTCAAGCAAAGAAGAGAAAAAGATAAAAGAACAACAAAAATGAAAGAGAACACGAACAAAGGGCACAAGGGTAGCTTGATATTTTATGGTCAGAACTGCTGTTAACTATAATAATAGTATATAAATGAACTATCATCAACCCCCTACTATATCAAGCCATGTGAAGAATGCATGAGAAGACAAAGTAAAAATAAAAAATTGGTTTAACATGGAAGGGAAGCCTAAATGCTCCTAATGCTTTGCATCGTCTCCAATTTTACGAAAGTCAATCAAAAACATGGAAGAATGATGATACAAATAGAAGAAGGTTTAGAAACACATAGCATGATTACGAGGGAAGCACATCACAACACATACACACATCTAATCTAAAGAGAAAGAAGAGGCCTCCCCCTAACACTGATCAACCAAGAGGTCATCCACTTCCCACTCTAGATCATCATAAGGGGAAGGAGGATGAGCCTGTAGTGGTGGAATGTTAAGGGGAGGAGCTTTCGACCCTCTTGCAATAAGGTCTAAGGAAGAAGGACATGTAAGGACTTCTCCACTCAGCTCTTGTGGGTCTAGGGTCAATGACTTCATGAAGATCACTGAAAAGGTCAAAACTTCATCCAACGAGTTAAACAAAAGCTTAACAAGAGTGCCATGTTTCAGCTAGACGGATAGAGAAGGCTGCGCCCAAGGTTCACCACTAAGCTCACTGAATGATTTGGGAGTGGTGATGAACTCAAGAGAAGCCGAGAATGGTTCTGTTACTAGGACAAAGCAAGTCAATATGGGGACACCTTTCAAAGAAGGTGGTCTCCTCTTACATCCTCTATTGTTGGAAGGACCACTCTCTACCTTCTACTTCATCAGGGAGGTGAACTCCCCATAGACGAGGTAAGAAGGGTAGAGGAAGAGGAGGGGGAAAGAACCACAATAGATATGACTAAGGTGTTAATCATATCTATAGGCTTCGGGAAAGGCCAAATATCTGGAATTGATGTCAATAAAGGTGGTTCCATCGAAGGAGTAATAAACACCTGCCCTTTTATGGGATTAGGCATATTTGCACTCGTAGTGGAAGCTGGAAGTGATACAAAGCTATTTTGAATGGAGATAGAGGGGAGAAGAGAGGAGGATGTGATAGGAGGTCTTGATACAAGGGTGATTATCTCCTCTTCCTTCCTCTGTAAGGATGCCTTCTTAGCCAAGAGAGACTTTCGCCGGTGCTTGCGTTCACGTGCAAGACAATTTTTGTGACTCTTTGAATTATTGATCGAAGGTTGCAAAGGAATGGAAGGCTCCTGCTTAGCCATGGGAGTGTCCTCTATAATTGTTTCCAGTGGAGGGGCAGACTCCTGAATGGGAGCAGGAGGATTAGGTTTAGAAACAACAAGAGGAGTCAGCTCTAATGCCTCGACGACGAACCTTTTCCCGTTCACCTCTTTAGGAGCAAAGGTGGTAGGAGGCCACAGAGGCCGAGACATAAAGGATCCCCCGTGGAGGGCTTTCTACCTTCCATACAGGTAGTGCCAAGGTCTAGGTGGTTTTGTAGGAAGATCCGATATCCTGATCTTGGGTCCACTTTAGGATGGCCACCAACAATGTGCTATGTCGGAAGAAGGGCTGGAAGATGGGTTGGGTAGAAGCTTGGGAGAGATTCACCTACTGGTTTTGCATCTTCTCCATATTCTGAAGAAGAGTGTTCAGAATCGGGTCGTTAGTGTAGACACATAAAATTGACCTTAGAGGCATGCAAACTTTATTTTCTCCATATTTCTTCCTAACATAATTAAATTATTTAACTATGTCCTATGACCCAATTTCAACAATTAATTAAATAATTCTTAATTATTTAATTAATTCATGTCTTTTATTCCTTCTGACTATTTAAATAAATAAATTATATTTATTTTATTTACATCTCTAACTTATTTTGTGTCTCCATAATTAAATAAATTTTTAAATTTATTTAATTATTACTTATCCATTATTTCTTCCTGATTATTTAAATAAATAAACTTTATTTATTTATTTAAATGCGTTATTAATTCCTTATATCTTCTTATAATTAAATAATTTTCTGTAATTTATTTAATTGTTGTCCACTCTAGCTTTTTCTAATTTTAAATAAAGTCATTTATTTAAAATTGTCCATTCTCTAATTTTCCTCCAAGTAAATAATTTGAAAACATTGTTTACTGTCACATGGCCCACCACTTTTGAATTAATTTAATTTTTAATTTAAAAGGTCAGCTCAACCTCTTAAGGGAATTAATTTTAAAGTTCTATTTTAATTCCCCACTTTTTTCTTTTTTTGTGCCATATCTTCTTGTCATATGCATTCTTGTCCATTGATTTTATTTTACCATTCATTTCAAATTTTACCCTAATGTTGCCCTAACCCTAATTATGGGTTGTCACATCTAATTTCAGCCATTGATCTTAGGGCATCTCTCATCTGACAATCTTGGCCATTCATCTAAAATTGAATTTTCTATAAAAAGGGAATTTTGGTCTCATTTGCAGATCTCTTGACTACATCCTTTAGACATTTTCATGCTTTGGATAATTTTTTCATACTTTAAGCTTGCTTGATAGTTGCATACTTGCATTGTGTAGCTTTTAGATTAGAATCCTTCAAAGTTTTCTTTGGACATTGTCATAGTCATAGGTTGCTCATAAAAAATCTGAGGGCAATTACCTACTTGGAGCAAATGGAGAAGGTGTAATGAAGGTGATCCATGGAGGTTGAACACATTTGGTAACATTGTTCTTTGTTTTCATTCTTTCTAACTCCTTTGTTCTTCATTTCTTTACTTGGGTTTATGTTGTTTATGCTCTATGATGCTAACCTGATAATCTCCCTAAGTTACATTGGTGAATCTAATGCCAAAACAGTCATTTTTGCAAATTTTCGTAAGGCTTTTTCATTTTTTTGCAGGTATAGGTACAAAGAGCTGCATTTACAACTTTCTGAGCCGCAATCACCGCGTCGCGACGCATTTGATCTACAGAATGACACAACCACATTCCCAAGCTACATTTGCTAGCCAAAATGACGCATTTACTTTGTTGCGACACATTCACTTTGTAAAATGACACATCTATCTGGAAAATCCTATTTTCGACTCTGTGGCACATTTGCTATGCAGAACGACATAATCACTTGGTAAAATTTCATTTTCGGATTTTGACAGAATTTTCCAAATTTCTATTTTTTGTTTATTAGTTTAGAGGTTTTTGGGGTTACTAATATTCTGTCTGCAACACGTGACAAGTTGCAAAAGGATTCTAACCTTTGTTTGATGATTTGTTTTTAATTCCTTTTACAATCTTAAATCAATCAAACAAACAATCACAAACAACAACTTGCATTCACATTTCATTGGTTAAAATAAACATGCATGCACACTCGTGGGCTTAAAATGAACACAATCATGCATTGAAACTCATTGAGGCTAAAATTTACATGCATTTTCATGACATGGGCTTAAGATGAACCTTGTTTGTCTTACACTTAGTTAGGTTTAAAATGAACAAAATTTTTGATTTGTTTCTCTCACATTAAGCTTGGATAATTAAAATGAAGAATTTTTGCAATTGTGTAACCTTGATTCAATAATAGAAGTATCCTCTCCCCTTGCGCACTTGTGCAATCTTGGGTGCAAGAGAAACTATTATTGAATCTAGGAATTGAGCCTTCCTTGGTGGTAAAAATTACTCACCCCAAGGTGACTCAAACTAACAATGAAGCTCTTTAGTCGAGCTACTCCTGATAGGTATAGAAATGTGAATCCTAATGGAAAACTTAGGATTATGAGTGAGGATGTTTCACACAGAGAAGTGAATTCCCCAAAACGCTGTGGAGCGTAACCTCTATAGGATGGAATTCCTCCTTATCAGAGCTAATCTTGCCTCATGTGTGGCCACTCGAATGGGTGCCCGAACTAAAAACCTTTTGTGTAGTTTCCAGAAACCTTTTCTATTTGTTGGTGCAACAACTGTCATTTCCAAGCGACCCACATTCTCATAGTTCTTAGTAGAGGTGAAGAGCCTATCATGAGAGATTTATGAGGGCTCGAAGCTTGGTTGACCTGAGAAGTGAGTTTCATGTTGGGGGAGCCAGTGTGGCCAAGCTTCTAAGTCACCCACTAAGAATAAGTGCGGTTGGAGTAAAATCCACGTGGGATCCAGTGAATATAGTCCTTGCCAACCTAGGATTGTGCTTGTCTTCATTGTGTTTGTTTCAAACAAAGTAAAAACCATGTGTCTTCCAAGTGTTTTTTGAAACAAAAAAGAAGAAGCATCCTTTGCAGACTTGGAAAAACACACTAAAACCGAAACAATTCTAAAAATCTACCAAAATTGCAAAGAAAACTAGATGTTTTACACATTACAACACATTTGACATATTGAACTACATTCGAGACTTTTTGAGCCACAATTGCTCTGCTAAACCACATTCGCTAATTGCAACAATGCATTCGCCTATTCTGAAATGCATTTGCTTTCATGTGCAATGCAATTAATTTTCTGAACCGCATCTATGACCTGGAACAACACATTTTCTAATACTGAGACACATTTGATCCCTTGCAATGCATTTTTTACCTAAAATGATGCAATTGCCTGTCATCTAGAAAATTCACTGTTACTATCAAAAACCTGGGACCAAACACTTTCAATATATTTTTAAACATATTTTCCTAGCAGTCTCTATTCAAAACGAGAAGAAGATTTTCTCAAATCATCCATCATTGCATTCTAGTTTTCATTTAGTTTTCCATTGCAAATTTTAGTTACCTCGTAGGATTCACCATCATTTTTCATCATAGATCAACTTTTAGGTTCTCATTTTGCAGACTTTAGAATAGGAAAACTTGCCATAATTTATCAAATCTTTTCCTTCAAAAGTAGGTTGTCATTGGACTTGATCAAAATCACCTCTTTTAGTTTTTTTCTTTTGTGAGCTATTTCCAACTCATAAGTCTAGTGTGGAAACCTCACCTTGTCACCCTGTCATTTCATCCTACAAATAGCCCCTTGACAACCCAAATTGGGACATTGACCAAACATTAAATGGCTAGTATACATTTCCCGAAAAGTCTACCAAAATTGATTGCACCTTAGAGTTTTCTTATAGTTGGTATTTTGCATAATTTACCTCAACATACTTTAATCATCCATTCAATTTAGTCTTAATTGTCACTTTTCATTTGACATCCCCCTTTAGACAACATAGTCACTATTGCATCCCTTATTTCCAAAATCCAAAAACATAGTGTCATATCATCTCCATACATAAAGTTGGCCATCTACCATTTTCCTTATTTTGAGAAAATATTATATGGTTGAGACAAGGCTGCAAAGAAAGAGAAGACAAATGGATTCCTTTGGACAAGGCAACAACCCTTACAATTTTCCTAATGACATGAATTTCAACACAAATATGGGGACACCTTTCATCAATCCCTTTAGTGAAATGAACATAGTGTCTTCCTCACACAACCCCTTTGAACAATTTATACAAAGAGATGAAAATGGATAAGTATTCATGGAAGATGTGGAAGTCGCTGCCCAAGACCCCAAAGTTGCTTCTTTTGTACAACTTCTCTTACAAGATTTTGAATGATATCTAGCCATGCTTCTAGACAAAGGGGCTAAATTTCCACGAGGATTCAACATTAACACCTTAAGAGAAACGTCTCCTGATCCTACAACACAAACTAGTTAGCCACAATCGACACCATAACATAATGCAAATAATACCTCTACTGGTGCCACCACACAAAATGCAACCAACAAAATCAACCACTTCCAATGGTACCTCCACTCAAAACACATCCCACATGGTCAATACAACATCTATGGTGGGGACATCAACCATATCACAAGTCATATCCCAATCAATCCCGCACATACCAACACTTCCATCAAAAACTATTGGGGCTATGTTTGGGTCTTCAACCTACACAATGGGAACAAATTCATCTAATCTTTTGTTTGGATCTTCATCTAGCACTATGGGGATGAAATCATTAAACCTTTTCCTTGGGTCCTCAACTAATATGATGGGAACAAAGTCATCAAACCCCTTTGGGAGGAATAAAAGATGAGTTACTATTCAAGGCCCTCAACACAATGCCCATATCCCATCACAAGTCAATACTCACACTCATATCCCACAAAGGTAAAATACTAATAACCCACATAGTTACATTCACCAATTTGGATAAGGAAAACAAGTAACACAACACATGACTCCATTTGGTTATCAAAATATGCAAGGGCAGTAAATTCCAAAAATACAATCTGAAACTGTTGGCACACACATTCCCACATATGCATCTCATATCCATACACATCTACAGACTCCTAGTCAAAACACTCAACAAATTCTAACCCAAAACGCATCATACACTTCACACCAGTACACCTCAAACCAGAACATATCATCACAACAAATGGGGACTCATACAATACCCATTACCAGTATGTGTGATGCACAAACAACCCTATAGTAGAGGCACTCACGCTTCAACTTGCCGCCCTCCAAAAACAAGTGGAAAACATGCAATTTTCCAACAAGAAGACACACACATCTTATGATTTATGTCCATACCCATTTGAAATGAACTTACACATGCCACTATTCCCTCTAGGGTATGTGGTACCCAAATTTTCCAAATACAAAGGCAAGACTAACCCCATTGAGCACATAAGGGAATTTACGACTAGTTGGGTGGATGTTTCATATGAAAATACCTATCTGATGAGACTCTTCCCTAAGAGCCTCGCAGGTCCTACACTAGAATGGTTTTCTACCTTGGCTAAATGAATAAAGTCATGGGATGAACTTGTTGATAAATTTGTAGATAATTATTCTTATAAAATCGACATCGACATTACCATTGCCAATTTATGTATGACTACTCAAGAAGACACTGACGAGATCTTCATTCTATTCTTCCAAACATGGTGAGGTTTGGCTAGTCGATGTCCTATCAAGATACTAGAAAAAGAGAAGGTGAAAATGTTTGTCCAAAACCTTGTAGGTCCCTTGAAATACAATTTACAAGTTCATTGTTGTGACACTTTCATAGATCTTGTTGGAAAAGGAATCCAACTTGAGAAGCCCTTATTCCTAAAGGAGAACTCAAATATGGCAACAAAAACACAAACAACCCAAATTCAAACCCACCTAGTGACAAAAACAAGTATTGGGTTAAAAATAAACATATCACCAATCACGACATTGTTGACACAAAAGCAGTGAACACGACAGGTCTTGCAATCACTCTCAGAGAACCCCAACCCCAAAATGCACCCGTGGTTGCACCGACACCCACAAAAAATTCCATCTATAACAACCAAGACCAAGGGCAACCAAGAAAAACTAGACAATTTCCAAAGAGATGAACATACACCCCTTTGGGTGAACCAATTGAGTTTGTTCTCAAGAAGCTTCTCCAAAACGATGTCATCACATTATAGGACCCTAAACCATATGACCTTGGCTAGTTCAATCCATCATGGTGGGATGACAACGCATTATGTGATTACCACCACATAAAAAAGCATAAAACTTCCTCCTGTCAATAATTAAGAAATCTTGTACATGATCTTATTGAAAATGTTACCATTGAACTTGATGGTCACCAATTTGCTTCTAACTCGGACCATACAATTCACAAAAACCCACTGCAGGATCATGGTTCAAATAATCCCTCTACGTTAGGTCCAAAGACTAATAACATAGCTAATTACACTCACGCTGCCTTCTTGAAAAGCCCTTATTTCTAAAGGAGAACTCAAATATGGCAACAAGAACACAAACAACCCAAATTCAAACCCACCTAGTGACAAAAACAAGTATTGAATTAAAAACAAACATATCACCAATGATGGCATTGTTGACAAAAAAGCAATGAACACGACAAGTCTTGCAATCACTCTCAGAGAACCCCAACCCCAAAATGCACCTATGGTTGCACCGACACCCACAAAAAATTCCATCTATAACAACCAAGACCAAGGGTAGCCAAGAAAAACTAGACAATTTCCAGAGAGACGAACATACACCCCTTTGGGTGAACCAATTGAAGTTGTTCTCAACAAGCTTCTCCAAAATGATGTCATCACATTACAGGACCCTAAACCATATGATGTTGGCTAGTTCAAGCCATCATGGTGGGATGATAACGCATTCTGTGATTAGCACTGCATAAAAGGGCATAAAACTTCCTCCTGTCAATAATTAAGAAATCTTATACAAGATCTTATTGAAAATTGTACCATTGAACTTGATGGTCACCAATTTGCTTCTAACTCAGACCATACAATTCACAAAAACCCACTGTAGGATCATGGTTCAAATAATCCCTCTACGTCAGGTCCAAAGACTAATAACAAAGATAATTACACTCACGTTGCTTTGGATTATTCCAGTGGACCTATAATCAATCATCTTCGAGCTACTGACGAATATGTCAATACTATTACCATTAAGAAAAATATGGAATGTAATGTCACTACTCGTCGAGGAAAAGTCACAATAGTTGGTCTTCTGGCTAGACAATGAAAGATCATGATATCTGGTCCCTTGCCAAATAGTCGCAACCTAAAAGCCAATTCAATCTTATCGACAATTGGGTAAAACACCCGTTGAAATCTCCATACTCGAGCTACTATGCATATCGGCCACACATAAAGCCATACTTGATAAGGTCTTACAAGAGTCTTCCTTACCTAATGACATTAATGTCAACCACTTCAAAGCCATGGCCAGATACTTGACTACTCCTCATAACATTACCTTTTTGGACCAAGATTATTCATCGCCTAAACCATCTCACAACGATGGTCTCCACATTGAAGTCTTCATCCATTAACACAGGGTTAGAAGAATCTTAGTAGATGGTGGATCAAGATTGAATATATGCTCCCTAAAACTAGTTAAAGCACTTGGCTTCTCTAATGTGTGTGTGGATGCTACCAAAAGCATTTTCATAAATGAATATGATGATGAGGAACGCTCTTCTAAGGGCATCATCACGCTCCCCATCTGTATCGGGCCGATCATTGTAGATACCATGTATCAAGTCCTGGATCTTCAGCTACCTTTTAACATCCTACTTGGTCGACCTTGGATCCATGCCTGAAAAGCCGTACTGTCATTTACCACCAATGTCTGAAGTTTCCAATAATGGTGCTGAAATTACCATACCCTATGATCCTGACCCCTTTCAGTATTGCACTAACTTGAGCAGAATTTATAAACAACAAGTGCCTATAAATCATGAAGCTTCGATGTCCACTTCTACCAAATAAGTCAACCCATTCACACTTTCCAAATCATCCAGGCCCACTCCTTCCACTTCCATCATACTGTCGACGTCCACTCCCTCAACCACCATCACACCATCTGCTTCCAGCACTCCAAGTGTCAATCCAACCATTAAGATCCAGGATGAAGGTTGTGGCACATACAAGTTACACACCACCTACTGCATCACTACCATAGCCATCTTCAAAAACTCATGGAAGGCCTTGTTTCAGAATGGAGCCAAAAGTGACCTTTAAAGTTCCTCGAACAATGATCCTCACAAAATAGGGAGACATGAATGATGAAGATATTGAAGATGTTTTGGCTTGGATTTGGAGGGACACATAAGAATTACCACCACTTCTACTTCAGATATATGGAAAATGCTATGAAATGGTGAAGGCACAAGGCTATGATGGAAGTAGTGGCCTTGGTAAAAACAAAACTGGATGAAGAGAACCTATAAATCTTTCTAGGACACCAAAATATCTAGGGCTAAGGTTTGAGCTAATCAAAACTGACGATCAACGTACCAATGTACTTTTGGGTGTTGGTGTAAATGCTTCTAAAAGTGTCAAGATAGACGAAGATTCCTTTACTAAAATTGACTCACATGAGTGGGAATTTGGTTCCCAAAGATCCTTAAGTGACTAGTGCCTTTATGAAATGTTTCTAAAACCTGGTGAGCTCTCTTTTGATGAAAGATTCAATCAAATTTTCAACGTTGAGCCTTCTGGAGATGTCGCTTTGAAAAGAGAATCCTAGCCACAATTATTTCAATGCTGGGATGAAGAAAACCCTGAACCACCTCCTGAAATTGTTTTCCATGAATCTGATATGCCTGAGCCATACCCCTATTTGGACCATGAGTCTGATGTGCCTAAATTTTTTCCCTACTTTGCTGGTGAGTTTGATTTGTCTGAATTTGATGAAGATGGTCCTTGGCTGGAATCTGAGTGGGAATTTGAGGATGAAAATTCTATCTTCACCCTTGCTACTTTCATCTACATGATTTTCGCATCATCCCCTCCCTTCACCAACACTAATGATGGTATTCCCCTTGTCTACCCACAACTCATTGACCGGGATCAACAAGTCCCGCTCACTATAGAAATTTTTCAAAATGATGAAGCTATTGCAGAATTAATAGGACTTCGTGAAGGCATACCAATTGGGCACCACAAAGCATGATTCACTATAGATCTAGATTGTGTATCATACTTTGGGGAGACTGTGCAATCCTCCAGTCACAAAAATAATAAAAGAAAAATTAAAAAAAAGGTCTTTAGGTGAAAAACCACAAGGTGCCTACTAACGATACAAAAGTAAAAATAAAGGACATATCTGAGGGTGAAAACCTCTCTGAGGTGCCCAAGGATGGAGGATTGGAATTTCTTCTGGTCACACAAGAAAAATCAGCAATGCTCATTGAGGACACCATACAAATTAATATAGCCACACTAGAGGATCCCAAAATGGTTCTCTTTGTCGCATATTTGACAGAAGAAGAAAAGCCTGAATTTCAAAAATTATTCTTGGAACGTAAGATTAACTTTGCATGGTCCTATGCTGACATGCCAGGACTGGATCCATAACTAGTTTTGCACCATCTACCCTTACTTCTAGATGTCAAACCAGTCAAGCAGAAACTGAGAAAGATGCAATCGCAGATTGCATTGTTAGTGAAAACAAAACTCAAAAAGCTGCTAGATGTTGGGTTTATAAGATCAATAGACTATGCAGACTGGATATCCAACCTTGTACCTATCACTAAGCCAAATGGTCATATATGCATATGTATAGAGTTTCGTGATCTTAACAAGACATGCTTGAAGGACGATTTTCCATAGCCTAACATAGACACCATTGTTGATCTCATAGCAGGGTACGAGATGATGTCCCTTATGGATGGTTTCTCGGGCTATAATAAGATCTGGATTGCCCCTGAGGATTAACACAAGATAATAGTCACTTGTCCTTGGGGTACATATTGTTGGAATGTCATGCCTTTTGGCCTCGAGAATGCAGGTGCCACATATCAATGAGCCATGACAACAATATTTCATGATCTCATGCACACACTAATGGAAGATTATGTGGATGACCTCTTGGAAAAATATTTGACATGCAAGGATCACCTCAAAGTACTAGATAAATTTTTTAAGAGAATAGAAGAATACAAGGTCCATCTAAACCCAAAGAAATGTGTTTTTGGAGTGACTTCATGAAATATTATGGGGTATATAGTTTCTTGCAGAGGCATTGAAGTGGATTTCACTAAAGTGAAAGCAATATTGGACATGCCTCTGCTAAAAGGAATCAATGAGCTAAGGACATTGCAAGGAAAATTATAGTCCATCTGGTGGTTCTTTGTACAACTAGCAGACAAATGCCAACATTTTAATATCTCCTACACAAAGGTATCCCCTTTATATGGACAGACAAATGTTGGATGGACAACCTTTCAACAGATCAAAGACTATTTATTAACACCGCCTATCCTAATACCACCCATTGAGGGGAAACCGCTGATTTTGTACATTTCTACAACCACTTCAACATTGGGGGCATTACTTTCCCAAAATGACCATGAAGAGAAAGAAAGGGCTATGTACTATATCAGCCGCACATTGATCGGGTATGAACTCAACTACACACCTACCAAACGTGCCTGTCTTGCAGTCATCTTTGTAGCTCAGAAGTTAAGACATTACATGCTGAACCACAAGACACAACTAGTGGCAAATATTTATCCCTTGAAGTATCTCCTCAGTTGTGTAGTATTGACAGGTCAGTTGGAAAAATGGGTTATGATACTGAGTGAATATGACATACAATATGTCAACCGCAAGGCAATAAAAGGATAGGTAATAGCCGATAAACTCGTAGATGCACCTATACAAGGTGATCATCCATTAGTAGCAGACTTCCCCGATGAGTCTATCTTTCATGTAAGCCCTAGATTACCGTGGAAACTCTACTTTGATGGGTCACATACAGGTCATGGTTCGAGAGCAGGCATCTTATTTATCATGCCACAAGGAGACTCTATTCCCAAATCATTCTGAATTGCCTTCCATTGCACCAATAATATTGTTGAATATGAGGTACTAGTAATAGGACTCTAAATGGCTATTAATTTGAAAATCAAAGAACTAATAGTCTTTGGCGACTCTCAATTGGTTATCAACTAAGTCAATAATGAGTATGACACCAAGGATTAAAATTTGATGCCCTTTAAATGCATGGTTGATAGCTTTTTGTCTTATTTCCACATGATCACTTTTGAGCAGATTCCTAGGGCACAAAACAAGGCAACAGATGCAATGGAAAAAATTGGATCGCTCTTGGACATTCCTAGCAATGTGCCATAATTTGAATTCCTAGTGGAACAACTGTTGGTTCCCGCATATGATATTCTAGAGTTTGAAATAGTTTGTGAGCTTGGTGGTCCCAGTTCACCATGGTATAAGGACATATACGATTACCTTCAATCCCAAATCCTCCCACCAAATCTTTCCAATAACTAGCGTAAATCCTTTATCCACAAAGCTACCCATTACACCATCATCAATGAACACCTTATACCATCACAATTTTGAAAACACCCTTCTTCGATGTCTCGACACTGACGAAGCACAAACAACCTTACATGAGGTACATGAGGGTATATGTAGATCTCATTGGAGCGACACAACCTTGGCTAAGAAAGTAATGAGACTTGGGTATTACTAGCTGACAATGGAAAAAGATGCCCTTTAGTTTGTAAGAACTTATCATCAAGGTCAGATACATAGTGATCTAATTCATGCACCAACACAAGAACTTTGGTTGATTACTTCTCCCTAGCCCTTTTCATAATGGGGACTTGGCCTCATGGGAAAAATGCATCCCACCTCGTCCAATTGCCATAAATTCATTATTACCGCCACTGAGTATTTCACCAAGTGGATCGAATCCATTCCCATCACATATATAACCAACAAGCAGATTTCTAAGTTCATTCTCAACTACATCATTTGCTGGTATGGCGTCCCACAGTCCATCATCACAGACAATGGTCATCCTTTCAAAAATCAAGACGTCCGTGAACTTTGTGAGTGCTTCCACATTCAACACCATTTCTCCATGCCCTACTACCCGCAAGGGAATGGTCAAGCTAAGGCGTACAATAAGAAAATTATCAAAATTCTTAAGAAGATCGTAAATGCCACTAGCTGTGACTGGCATTTATGACTTAACCCCGCCATGTGGGCTTACCGCACTAGCATTTGCACACCTACTAAAGCCACTCTGTTCGCCTTGGTCTTTGGAGCTAAAGCCATCTTGCCCATCGAGGTCAAAATCCCCTCCCTTAGAGTCTCCATGAAGGGATTGATTGATGATGAAGAGTATCGTCAGTCTCGACTGCATGATCGGGAAATGCTAGAAGAAGACAAACAAAATGCCTTGAATAATTTACATGCATATCAGAATCGCCTTTGTTGTAGTTATAATAAGAGAGTTATGGTCTAAAATTTTAACATTGGTAACTTGGTCTTAATGCAAAATCCTAAGAATCAATCTAATCGAGAGAAATCTGAAAAGTTCAAGCTTAATTGGTTGGGTCTTTATATCATCACTGCTGCATTTGGTTTTGGAGCTTACGAATTGGCTACTCCAGATGGGGAGTAGTTAACATAACCTATCAATAGTTTTCACCTCCATAAATTCTACACATAGCCTCGAAGAGCTTGGTTGAAAAACCCAAAAAAAATGAAAAACCCAAAAAATCGTCACCCTGATGAAAACCTAGAAAATAGATATCTTGGTGACACCAAAAAAACCAAAAAATATGAAAAATAGTAAAGAGAAACAATTCATCCAATAGTGAAAACCACTTCGGTGGCACTTTGGATAAGTACCATGGTGAAAACCTGGTAAACAGGTACCATGTGTAGTCAGTCTTCGCTTCGCCATCTACTATCATTCCATCTACCTTGTCCATAATAAATACCCGATCTTCCAACACCCTCATGACATTTGTCATTAATTCTTGTCATTTCTATCTATGGCTAACAATGGTTGGCATCGTTCCTCACATATCATCCATTTTGCACATGTACTTTTCCATTCCACTCTGCTTGGCTAGTCCTTTACCTGACTAGGGGAAAGACCTTTATCACCTGACTGCAGTGGGTATCACACATGGTCCTGACAATCATAAAAAGTATTGAAAAAATCCAAAAAAATCAAAATATGTCAAAAATCCAAAAAAAATCGAAATAGGTCCAATATCAGTCTTTGTCATTATCGAACTACGTAGTCTCTACATATTTGCTACGTAGGCAAGGTTCATCTTTGAGCCCCTGAGACATTAGGTTAGTCCTTTTAGGTTCATGACTCAATCTTTGATCAATCAATACAAAGTCACTGGTCATGTCGAACTACGAGGTCTTTGAGTGTATGAAATAGGCAAGGCCATCCATCGATGAGCCCCTGAGTCTGCACTAGGTCAATCCATTAGGGTCAATTACACTATCACACACGTCAAATACTTCAAAATCAAACAACAATATTTTTTGTCCTAAAGCAAGCAACTCTTAAAACGAACTCTGATAATCATTCAATTGGAAATCCTTCAAAAAAATTGGCATGCCAGTGTTGGCATGTGGTCAATTTAGTCATCAAGTCAAACTCTATAAAAATAAGTCAAAATGTCACCTCTTGGTTATGCTTCGCAGGTGTCCTTCTTAAGAATTAGCCCTCATAATTTATTTATTGCTTTTTGATGCATCCTTCCTAAGCATTACCATTTTCATCTGGCATTTGGAGAGATTCTCTTGACATTTGAGGATCGATCCTATTAACATCAACATCATTCAAGATGTGTCCTTCCTGAATTCGGCAAATCTGGCATCTGTCACACACAAACCTAGACTTCGTCAAAACTGGCATCTCGACACTTGACATTCAGACACACTTGACAAACATTTTGGAAAACACTATCTTTTGGAATTTGTCCTTTAACTTGTCATCATGTCACTAGTTCCTCGAGGATGTCATGACAACAGGATTTAGAGGAGCAGCGATGTATTAGGATGATTGTCTTGTCTTGTTTTTTTTTTTTCAAACAGTCATGTTACTAGTTCCTCGAGGATGTCCTAGCAACATGATTTAGAGGATCAATGACGTTTCATGGCTTGTCTTTCTTATCCTTTCTGTTTGCAGTTAGTTGTGACAAATAGATTGGGGCAAGTGAGTTCCTTGTATGAATCATGATCATCCTTGTTTACAACTGCTTATTTCATGTGATGGTATGACCTTGCACACCATGGATCTATGTTATATCATGGTGTTTGTTGGCCATTACAATAATCCACCCAAAGATGATTAGAGCAACAACTACTAGTTCTTTGGCAACACATTGAAGGATTCTTTCTTCGCACTAACATCCATCTTCTCCTTTTGTCTGGTCATCTCTCTTCTTTCGCCTCCTGATGATATCCTATAACATAAAAAACCATTATTGCATACATGATAATTTGTGGGAATTTCATAATTAAATTTGCATTCATATAAATCTATTTTTCATATTTGCATAAATCCATTTAATTATTAACATTTACATATTGCATTCACATAAAATCCATCATTTTCATTTTCATAAACATAACATATAAGTTCATTCGTTCTTTACATAAGCATAACATTTAAACACATTACACATACATTATCCATATCATTAATGCAAACATCTAGCATCATAACATAAATATGACATGTTGCATTATACATACATACATGATCATACATCAATGCATGCATAATCATAAATATGGTATATACAACATTACACATACATATAGAACATCATCATCATCATTTTCATATAAACATCATTCATAAAGTAGTATCATCATGGCATCTCATAAAAAATAATCATCATAAATGCATACACCCCATAAAGTAAAATACATCATCATAGGAATCATCAGATACATCACATCACATAAGCATAATAGAATCATAATGCATCATAACATAACACATAAAATAGAATCTATGCCAAAAATGCATGATATATACATATATATCTCAAAAGTCATGTCACAGGATAGAGTCTCGAGGAATCCCAAAAATAGATCTTGTAGGCTCGATAGTCAATATGTAAAAGTCCCAACATAATGTCTCAACATAACAATAATGTATCAAGTTCCCTAGGTTGTACCCTCTTCATCCCCTCGAGGTGAGGAATGAGGTGACTGATGCTCTCTCATAAGCTCTTTTGTCACATGCACCGAAACTGCAAACTGGCTCTATGATGCTGACAGATCAGTGACTAGAGGCCGGCTATGATGAGACCTGTGTCTCGAAGATACCGACGCATGGCTATGAATGGATTTGTGGCCTGAGGAGTGCTTGTGCCTGTGATGAAATCTATGACTTGAGGACTGTCCAGATGATGTTGATCCACCCAAACTTCTCTGATTGCGACTGTTGTGGCTCCTACTACTACCACTCCCTATCCTTCTCTGAGATCAAGACAAACCAAGATCCCTCTGCTCTGCCGACACCGCTCTCTTATACAACATCCTATACTGACCTCCACTAGCACTTATCCTGGCCAAATCCCTAGCACTCTCTCCAACTAGCCTTGTACACATTTGTGCCAACTCAAAACACTAACTCTGTGCCTCCTATTGTTTGATCACCGCCTAATCTCTCTCTACCCGTGTCACCTCTAGCTCTGCTTGTAGGGCCCTAATCTATGTTGAGGCCTCATCTAGTCTACACTGCATGTCTACCAACCTCTGATCAACTATGGCATCTCATGGAAAAGGTGGTGTACCAACTGTATCCTTCAGCCCATCCACCATCCACTCTCGAAGCTGCCTCTTGGCCTCATCCATGACATCCTCCCCATCGATGTATATCTCCTCATCCTCTCTCTCCTCCCCTCCACCAATTGCCTCCTCCTCTCCATCGATATCCAATGCCCCCTCTCTAATATGCACCTCCTCCTCCCTCAACATCTCTCCCTCTGGCTACTCTCCCTCAGCTTTGACCTCCTCCTCCTGTCGACCCTCCTCTCTCTCCTCCTCCTCTCACTCACCTACCTCACGGATAGGTGATAATGGTGCTCGTTCGACTCGTTGTCACACCCTCCTTTAATGGCTCTCGTCATCTCCTCCCCTCCTCCTCCCACCAACACTTCCCTCTCCTCCATCATCTCCTCCACCCCCATCTCCTTGACCTACATCTCTGCCTCTCCCCCTACCACCATTTCTACCTCCTCACCCTCCTCGGTGAACCCATGGTATAACTAACCGCCGATCAATTGGCGCTGGCTGATCAAGATCTATCAATGGTTGTACCTTGTGTGTCTGCCACCAGGTATCAAAATCCATATTAGTCCTAGGATCTGCGGGACCCCTGCTCCAAGCCCACTAATGCACAACCAAGCCATCCACCTATTGCTCTTCTAATGGAACTAATATGGCCAGTCCCCATATGGTCTCCCGAGATGATCTGGCATACTCTATAGTCCTCACAGGAACACCCTACTACTCTCTGAACTGTTGAAATACCCGTTGTGCTAGATACATCTCAATGATGTGTTACGACTAAACTGTCTGTCCAATCAAATATTTGAACTGTTGGCAAAAAGTAAGATTATCACCCTCTCTCAGCCACTGTGCACAATATCTATATTCCCTCCAGACAAGTCCCATTAGTGTGTCAATACAATGTCGCCAATACCTTGTATCTCCTACCCAGGTTTGTGTAATTGAATCTACGTATAAGTAAACATATGGCATACCCTCACCAAGCTGTTGTATCTGACTGGCGGTCAAAAGACAAGAATATTCTCCTAGGCCTAGATCATCAATAATGTGGTACCACAACTAATACCGCTCGCCCCTCTATAGGCCACCTCGTGTAACTAATGATATAACATCCTGAGTAAACATGGTCCCCATTGAAAAACAGTCCTATTCCATCTCATCCTGACCAACACATGACCCCATCCAATTGGAAATCTGTGACCTTGCCGATTAGGAATCAACACATCAACAATCAAGGTGCATAACATAGCATCCCATCAAGTGTAGTGCTTGGCCACAAACTCCCACCTGATCTCATAACGATCAATGCCTAGCCCTGTGTCTTCCATAGGCTCGTAATACTCGATCATAGCCTAGAGTCCTTGGTGTGGATCATAGACCACTCACTCTGCTTTGATCAGAATGTGCAGAATCCTGTAAACATCCTCCAGAGTGACAATAGCCTCTCTCGCCAACATGTGAAATGAACAGGTCTCTAAATGCCACCTCTCCGCCAGTGCTATCAGTAAGCCCCTATTTTCCTAGATGATGGGCATATAGGTAACATAATACAGTCCTAACTGCATCTGTCACGTCCGCTCCCTATCCCACAACTGATCTATGAAGGCATATGTCACTGACCTAAACTCATGCGTATAGATAGGCGCTAATCATTTCTACACATGCAAAAACATGAGTTAGCGCATCATTGAACATCATCATTATCATCTATCTAATAAAAAGTAACCAAGAAACTGAGCCTAAACTAAGTTAGCCCTGGTCAAAGTCAAATGCCTCGTTTTGACTTCACTTGCATCGCACTAGGTCACGTGCATCGTTTCACCCTACATATGCATCACGTCCCTTGGATTGCATCATTTGGACTTGCATATGCATCATCCTATGGCAATTGCATCATTTCACAATTAAGTTGTATCACATTAAATCCTTTGCATCACACAATCTCACATTTGCATCTCAAGACGGTGATTGTGTCGCATGACCTGGCGTATACGTTGCGATTTGGCGATTGCATCTCACCATTTCGTGAATGCGTTATTATAAACCCAAGGCTGTCTTATCCCTTATGTTTGCACCATGACACATCAAATGTGTGTGATGTGAACGCGATTGCATCTTTTGCAAATGCAGGTGCGTCGCGATGCATCTATTGACCTAACTTTAACCCCTAAAAATGCACAAAAATATAGAAAATTACAAAGTGGGACAAGGGTACATACCGGTGCCTTTGCACCCTCTGGTTGTCAGAAGGTCCACACCTGATATCCATGATGCTCGATCACTGGAATCATCATCTTCGCATGAGGTCTCCTAGCTCTGAACTCTCCAAATCTCAAAAGGTAAATATGAAAATGAATTGACTTTTCACCCAAATTCAATCTATTTATAAGGTGAAATTAGGGTTTTTCTTACAGGCTTTATTACTGGAGGCTCTTTTGACCACCTTTGGTCGACCTTTTGACTGCCTTAAGCGCGTCCAAATCCAACACCGATTGCACTACTATTTTTCTGGTCATCAAATTGAATTATCGAGACACTTTCCAAAAAATTTAGACGTCAGGCCAAAATTTGTAAATTTTCCCCAGGGGGCATAGATACTTCGTACCTTCGTTGGGGCATATTTTTTGACTTGTTGCGATGGGCTGCATTATGACAAAGAGGGGAAAAATGTAAACACATAAAATTGACTTAGGCCTGCAAACTTTATTTTTGACATATTTCTTCCTAACATGATTAAATTATTTAGTTATGTCCTATGGCCCAATTTCAACTATTAATTAAATAATTCTTAATTATTTAATTAATTCATGTCTTTTATTCCTCTTGACTATTTAAATAAATAAATTATATTTATTTTATTTATGCCTCTAATTTCTTTTATCTTTCCATAATTAAATAATTTCTTAAATTATTACTTATCCATTATTTCTTCCTGATTATTTAAATAAATAAACTTTATTTATTTATTTAAATGTGTCATTAATTCTTTATATCTTCTTATAATTAAATAAATTTCTTTAATTTATTTAATTATTGTCCACTCTAGCTTTTTCTAATTTTAAATAAAGTCATTTATTTAAAATTATCCATTTTCTAATTTTCCTCCAAGTAAGGGTGATCCCACAATACTGGTTTACAATTTTTGGACAAACTGGACATTGCATTGAATTTTTTTAACTAAATCTTCACTTTCAGGCTCCTATAGCGGCTAAACCATGAGGAATTTGAAGATGATGCAAACTAGTGATTTGTGACATTTTGTCTATAGATTCTAAATATATTTTTTTCAAACTTTTTGGAATCAGATTGCTTTTTTTGTCCATCTCCTTCGAAAACTAGTTTTTATCAGTAAACATCATTTCTAAGGACTGATGCTCATCGTATACAACATAACTTTTTTTGTATGAAGGATAAAATTCTATTTTTTTTGAATTTAGATTTGTAACTACGATATCTAACTAGTTAATTTGGTTTGATAGTGTTTTATTAAATATTTTTTCCTTAATCAAGTCTCAAATTCAAACCAATTACAATTCAAACATAGGTAGACTGTATACAACATAAATTTTTCTGTATGTATTGAAATTCAATTTTTTTTTAATGGATCAAGGACATCAATACCCAGCCTAAACATATTTTTCAAAATTTTATTTTGCTAATCTACTATTTTTCCACATGTGTAGAATAGAGAGCTTGATTTTCAGTGAAAACCTATGTTTAATAAAACTAAAAAATAAAATACATAATAAAATTGTAACATATTAAAATTATAGTCATTGGATAGCTCGTTCTAAGGAATACATGATTCTAGTTGGGTCTGTGAAGTCTCCACCATTTTCATCTTCAACTTGAGCTCCGAAGTGCAAAAACTTTGATTTTTTTTGTGACAAAGAGCATGAATTAGGGAAAAGGGGGGTTCACTGTTTTCTTTCTTTATTTTTTGGAGGGATGCATTAAATGGGGCTCGAACCTCGAGGTTTCGAGCCAATGAGTTCGTTCAAACCCCAAGAATGAAATTTTTTGGCATGGGGTCATTTTTTGCAAGTTTTCCTTCCTCATTCAAATTGTAAAGCACTTTTGTGGGTTTACCCATAAATAATTTTAAAAAATTATTTACTGTCACATGGCCCCACCACTTTTGAATTAATTTAATTTTTAATTTAAAAGGTCAACTCAACCTCTTGAGGGAATTAATTTTAAAGTTCTATTTTCGTTCCCCACTTTCCTCTTTTTTTGTGCCATATCTTCTTGTCACATACATTCTTGTCCATTGATTTTATTCTCAACCATTCATTTCAAATTTTAACCTAATGTTTCCCTAACCCTAATTGTGGGTTGTCACATCTAATTTCAGCCATTGATCTTAGGGCATCTCTCATATGACAATCTTGGCCATTCATCCAAAATTGACTTTTATATAAAAGGGTAATTTTTGCCTCATTTGCAGATCTCTTGAATGCATGGTTTAGACATTCTCATGCTTTGGATAATTTATGCATACTTTAAGCTTGCTTTATAGTTGCATACTTGCATTGTGTAGCTTTTAGATTAGAATCCTTCAAAGTTTTCTTTGGACATAGTCATAGTCATAGGTTGCTCATAAAAAATCTGAGGGCAATTACCTACTTAAAATAAATGCAGGTGCAATGAAGGTGATCCATGGGGGTTGAAGACATTTGGTAACATTGTTCTTTGTTTTCATTCTTTTTAACTCCTTTGTTCTTCATTGCTTTACTTGGGTTTATGTTGTTTATGCTTTATGATGCTAACTTGATATTTTCCCTAAGTTACAACTAGAAGATATAGGGCCAATGGAATCGCCAGCAGAGCCACCCCTAGAACCACCACTGTGACTACCATCAGAGCCACCGCTAGTGCCATTGCCACCAGCGTGACCTCCGTCGGAGCCACCACCACTTCCAAAGCCACCACCATGACCTCCACTGAGACCATTTCCACCAGTGCCATTTCCACCACTAAAGCCTCCACCGATCATCCTGCCAAATCCTACACTGCTGGAGGTGACAGGAGGGGTGAAGTGAAAACCCAGAGGTGTTTTGTTTCCTTTGACAATTTTGGAGCTTTCAGAAGTGACGGGGATACTGATTGAAGGGACCATGTCAGCCATGTATACAAACGTGGGAGGCATCAACACTCCTAACTATCTCTCATGTTCTTCAAAGGGGCCACCTTGTATAATGTTACTATGGTTCGAAGGGGCACACACTTCTGTTAGACTTGTGAGACTAGCCAAGATTTCTAAGCCTATTCGGTCTTTCCCTACCATATAATTTATTTCGCTGATAACCTTAGCGGCCCTAGCCAGCTTCAATCTTTTCTCTAGATGATTCTCCAAAGCACCCAACCCTTTGTTAAGACTAGCGACATAATCAAAAGGGATATGTACAACTTCATGCTCATCTATGGATGATGATGTAGGAGATGCAGGAGAAGTAGGGACGCAGTTAATTTCGTCAAAGGATCTTGACCCACCCTATGACACCTGATCCTAAGTAACAAGGCCAACTACAGGACCAAAGAAAAATCTTATAGAGAAACTAGAGCTGATCTTGATCTTCTCCATTGGAAGGTGGTGTACAATATTCCTAATAATAAACCCAGAGGTCTTGGATTGGGTTGTGATGCTCATAAATCTTCACAACACTCATGGGTACAACGATCAGAGGGTACAAGGGAAAATCCAAAAACATCAACAAATGAGGAGACACTGGTTCACATCAGGTTCACTAAAAATAGAAGAGAGGGGGACCAACCATGTCAAGGCCCTAGGTCACGAAGGGTCGAGAGTAGAAGGCTGCCCTAACTTACCTTAGCTTAAGGGAGTATTAGGAAATGTGGGACAAGAATGATGAGGACTATAATTTCCTTCAATCACTCTACAGATCTAAGACTCGAAATGGGGCTAGGCGAGTTAGTTTTGACGATTAACATTGTGTCTTAGGGAGCTCTCTACTCAAGGATGAAAGCAAAACTCTAGAGTGATAGCGTAGTGCATTGGCATCTCTCAGGTGCATTGACATTCATATGATGAGAGGACTAAAGAGATAAGGTTAAACACAGAAAAATGGATTGAAAACCTAGCTAGCTACTTTCGAAGGGCCAAAACAACACTATGAAATAAATGTGATATGTACGAATATGATAAAGTAAATATAAGAGTGAAGATAGCGAGAATGATCTCACATAAGATGTTTGTTTGCTGGCTAGCTCCAAGAATACTCCCACCTACACACAAAGAGAGGAAAATTGTTAGGGGGCTATATAGGGGTCTACCTCATTCAGACCCCCGTTTTGGTGTTTCCACCTCCACGGATAGCCAAGCTAACGATAATGGAGAAAAGTATGATAAAGCAAGAAATGAAGTAAAGAGCACTAAAGCACTAAAAAATAATGTTATGCTACTCAACCAAATCGTAGAGGAGAGGAGTAGAAAGATTACCACCTCCACCAAGAGCTCACTAGACAATGGAGGAGAAAATGAGAGGATTCAAGCCCTTGTTGCGATGGTGTTTGTTCCACACGTGCTCTACGGAGTTGATGGAGTGTTATTGTTTCTACTATGGAGCACAAAAATGTTGCTTCAGAGTGAATTCAATGCTTGGAGTTGTGTGTAGAATATCTGGATTGCTAAGAGAGATCAAAATGAATGAAGAAGATATGAATTTGAAGTAGATATGAAGGAAAACGACCATATTCAGGTTGGTTCGTCTAAGAGGGTGTTAAAAATCGACTTCTAATGGGAAGTGTAATACCTATGTAGGCACTAGACGTGGGAATCTACCAAGGATGTAAGTGCACCACATGAACATTGGTGCGGCATGTGGGTGTCCCCAACATTTATTCCTCTACCAACACACAAAATAGACGCCAAGTGGAATGAAGGAAATGAGCTTATGTGAAATTTCTCCTTCGGATTTGGTTTTCTAAGGTGAGCATGTGTAAAAGGGTAATTCGCGTAAGGGGTAAAAATTCACTCCTATACAAATATATATATATATATATATTATATTTTATTATAAGGGAAATGGTGCTTTATATATATAATAAAATATATATTACATATTATTCTCAACTTTGGAAATTAAATTATTTTTGAATCACTTAAAAGAGTCGATTTAATATTATCATTTAAACTTTGGCGTAAATATAGGCCAATATAGTTTAATATGATGGAATTCAAACTTTGAATCACATACGGATCTAAGAGAAATTGTGGATCACCTACTAGTGAACACGCGGGGACAAATCCATGAAATGCCTCTAAATCTTTGACCAAGTCAATATCTAAAGCTTGGCCAAATTCAACGCAGTAAATGATTTAATCGACTTAACCTAGAAAATAGTTGATGTTGGGTATGTGTTAAGGAAATATGATTGACTTCTTCTAAGATTATGAAAATCCTGCCATCTCACAACTTTTGCGCCACCTTTGTTACCAATTTTTTGTAGGTGTTGATTTGGCATAAAATTATGAATTCCTCCATGTGCTTTTGAAATAGTCTTCTTGATGCTGGAAAATTTGGAAGTTGATTCATCATGTTTATTGCTGAGTGTAGACTTAATTTAGTGCCACCTCGAAGTTTATTAATTCAAATAAGAATGGTGTCAATTTACATGCCATGGTTGTAGGGAGTTTGGAGTGCTGGGTTCTCTATAAATAGTTGCCAACTCTCTTGAATCATATTCATCTTCTATCATTTTCTTTTGTGTGTTATCACTTTCATTAATTTGGAATTACCTTGAGTATTATCCTATGATTTCCTTATTCATCATTTGTGTATCATCTTGAGCATTATTTTATGTTCATTCTTCACATTTCTGAGTGAATGTAATTTGCAGCCAATATTCACATTTCTGAGTGAACATAATTTGCAGCCAGTATTCAAATTTCGATGAGTTCATTGTTATCATTGAGAAAGAGGCATATCATACCAACGGATTACATCTTTTTCTAGTTATTACATCTGAGTTTCACTGGTTTATAATATCTAATTTCTGAATGAGAAAAGAGTGGACTTTGTGAGGAAGAGTTGTCTAATTTCAAGAGAAGAATTTTTTTTTTATAAAAGGGGGTAAAAAAATTATTGAAAGAAAGAAGTAATCATTACAAAGAGTTCAAGAGACCTGAAGGCTCCCAAAGAAGATCAAAAAAATCCACCCAAAGCAAAACCACCCAACCCACAATAGTAGGATCCTCAACCAACCAAATCATCAGATAAAACCTTCTCTAACTCACGCCTACAATCAGGGGATAATTTCCCCCATCCCTCAACCTTCCAATCTCCATCATGTTCAAAAGCCCACTTCACCAAACAATCAACAACCCCTTTCCATTCATGCGGGAAGTGGACAAAAGACACCACCTCCAACAGAGAGAATATTTGCAGAATTTGATGACCAACCAAAGCAAGTTTCCAATTAACATCAAACGTCTTTTGTTCATTCAACAAATTAACCATAATATATGAGTTAGACTTATAAATAATATTTTGCCAACCCAAAGCACAAGCACGCTGAATAGCTGATAGGATTTCCATTCCCTCCATAAGATTGTTAGATTGTTGCCCCATATTCTTGGAGAAGAAGAAGATAATCAAGCCAAAACAATCTCTTCCCACCCCATTGATCCCAGCCATCCTAGGATTACCTCTAGAGGAACCATTGGTATTGATTTTTAGAATATCTACTAGAGGGGGAAACCAACTCCCAACTCTTTGCACCTTCTTTTTAGCCTGCTTATCTCTTTTGAAACAAGCAGAGACACAAGTGAAGCCCTATAAACCCAATCTAATCACAATTTCATCATCATTCATGTCCAAAGGAAACACTACCTCACATTTAGCTTCCACCATCTCCTGGACCATACCAACAATTCTATGCCAAACCTGTTGAGCCATCAATCTCTTCCCCTTAAAGATCCTATGATTCCTTTATAGCCAAACTTTCCAAAGGATAAAGGTAGGACCAATGCACCACACAATCTAGAGGAAAGAGGCCTCAGAAGGAGGCCTTTCCATACTACTCCATAACTCAATAAGGGAAGATGCATGAACACAAGGGAGTTTCCAAAAATTCAACTACAAATGCTAGAGCAACATAACAAAGGAAGAAAGGAAAAATACGTGGGACAAGTCCTCTTTATTGCACCCACAAAGAACACACATCGAAGGGCCATGGAATCCCCTTTTCTAAAGATTATCTCAAGTCAAACATCTATTCCAAGCCAAATTCCACACAAAGCAATTACAATTTGGCCAAAAAAATTTATTCCACACATGAATCCACCAAGGAACCTCCATCCCCCCAAATTTGTGAACCAACAGCTCCTGATACCCACTGGCCACCATAAAAACACCCTTAGAATTTGGTTTCGAAGCAAGAATATCCTTATCCTAAAGGGAGCTACACTGTCTGACAACTAAAATATGTTGAAGAGCACCACATTCATCCTCTGAACCAACCACCAACAAGTCGCAGGGATCCTTTCACCTAGCCACCTCCACCAATCCACAGGGGTATGAAGTCTTAAAACCAATCACCCTCGACCAACCAGCCTTCAAGAATATTTGGAAAAAATTCAACAAATTCAAATATTAGCGCAAGATGGGAGGAAAACCATCCCAAGAATCATACCAAAAGAGGGCCTCCACTTCTGTTACATATCTAGAACAAACCTTCCTTGATCAGAGCATTCCCCTTCTTAAGTGTTCCCCAAATCATAGAACCTTTCCTAGTCAAAGGATAATGGGGGATATCCTCTTTGGGGACCCCCAAAAGGTACTTGTGAGATAGAATCTTCGCCCAAATATGATCCTAATATAGACACCACCTCCAATACAACTTAGCACCCAAAGCCAATCTACTCAGAGTCGATTGTCACAAACCAAGGCCCCAAACTGCTTCAGACTACACACAATATCCCATTTCACAAGGCTTCATTTAGAAGAAGACAAGCTACCCGCCCAAAGGAATTGGTGAACCAAAGAGTCCAAATCCTTAACAAAGCCAACCAAAGCTACTTGGAGCATACATCTATAGATGGGAAGAGCCTGGACCATTGACTTGATGAATTGAACATGCCCTGCAAAGGACAACCATCTATGGGTCCAATGGCTCGGCTTAACATGAAACTTATCAAGAATATTTTTCCAAGATTCCCTAGGAGGTTAACCAAAAGAGATAGGAATACCAAGATAGGTAAAGGGGAGGGAACCTATATGGAATTGCAAGATATGAGCAATTCTCTATTGAATGAGTTGCAAAGTGTTGAAGAAAAAGATAGAATATTTATCCTCATTAATCATTTGACCAAAAGCATGTAGACAAGTATCCAAAGCGTTACAAAAATTAGTGGCTTCTCTAACCTTAGCCAAGACCATAAAAGTGGTATCATCCAAAAACTATAGGTGAGACTAAGGAGGAAAACCATTCCCCCACACCCATCCCTGAATAAGTCCCAACTCCACATTACGCTGCAACAACCTCCCCAAACCTTCAACAAGGAGGATGAATAAATAAGGTGAGAGAGGATCGCCTTAACTAAGACCTCTAGAAGCACAAAAAAGAGAAGGCTCACCATTCAACAACACTGAAAAGGAAATAGAAATAACACAACTCATAACCCACTAAACTCATTCTTCAACAAAACCAAAGGTAGTAAGAACTTTGCGCAAGAAGGACCACTTAACCCTATCATAAGCCTTTTCCATATCTAGCTTGATAAACATAGCCTTTTCTTTGGAGGATGACATAGGGGTAACTGGACCAAGATGGTTCCCAAAAAGGCGACTTAAGTGGACAACTTTTTTCTAAAATCAGGAAATATTGACCTTGGACGTGAAATTGAGGATACTTAGATTCAAAATTTTGAAATGGAACAAAAAGAAGGATTCAAGTGCTCTGAGTCTACTTTCTAAACTACTAATTTATTTTGAAAATGGTTGAAATTAAGGGGTTCAAACAAGGGACATACACAAATTGGTGTTGTTTTTGTCAGAAAAACATAACATAGCAACTCTTGTACGACCCTCCTACGATGAACTATTTTTTAGTATTTTTAAATTGCAATGGTCAGAAGTTAGCTAATAGTATGTAGTTGATGCACGATTTTTCTGATAATTTTTTAATGAATATTTGATTTTTTACTAATTTGCGAAGTGGACATTTCTTAAAAATAGAATTTTGGTTGTGCTACCCCTACAAATTTTGGAAACTAATTGATTTTTTTTAATTTTTAATTTTGTAGAATGGAGTCTAGTTTCTAAAAATGTAATTTATTTGAAAAATTGATGAACGGTTAATTTATAATGAAAAAAATACCAAACATTGCTTTTTGGCAAAAAAAAGACATATAGATAAAATAAATTATGGATGAAAGACTTAACATTTTCAGAAAGTGAAAAAAATTACATCGTTGGATAGCTAAGAGATAACCCAACATTACCCATGTGTTTGATTTTTTTGATATTGAACCACGTGCAATCCTGATGGAGAGCACGAACTTGATTATGAGTAATATGGTGGATTTTTTAAAAACATGTCTCTGGTCATTGGGAATCCCCTCCAAGCCTTTGGGTTGGTATTCCAAGGCAAATACCAATCCTAAGGCTTGAGAATTCCCAAAGCAAGATATAACGCGATCGTGTTATAACATGCTCGCGTTATATCTCACTTTTGACATGGTTTTTGCTTTTGCGGGGAACATGTCAACTAGGACATAACGCGAGCGCATTATAACACGCTCGTGTTATGTATTCCTTTATGTTAAATGCCAATATATTGAATGTATGCTAATATATTTGTATGTTTGTATGTACATGTATGTCATGTATGTATGTATGCTTGTATGGATGTAAGATTATATGTACATATGTATTATGCTTGTATGTATGCATTTATGTATGTCTTTAGACAGAGGGAGAATTTAGAGAGAGAGAGAGAGTCTAGAGAGATGGAGAGGGGGTGGAAGTGAGAATTTAAGAGAGGGGGAGTGGGAGAGAAGAGTTTGGAGTGAGGGGGACTTAGCTAGGTAGGGTGGGAGGGAGAGAGGGAGGGGGAGAGAGAGGGGGGGGTGGGAGAGAGAGAATTGAGGGAGAGGGAGAGAGAGAAGGGGGGTGGGAGAGAGAGAGAATTTAGGGATAGGGAGAGAGAGGGGGGGATAGAGAGAGACAAAGAGAAAGAGAGATTTATGTAGGTAGGGTGCCAAAGGGAGAGACTTGAGAGTGTGAGGGGGGTGAGATGGAGAGACTTGAGAGTTAGGTAGTGAGAGCGAGTGTGAGAGAGAGGGAGTGGGAGAGAGAGGGAGTGGGAGAGAGATGGAGTGGGAGAGAGAGGGAGTGTGAGTCAGAGACCTGAGAGAGGGAGAGGGTGTGGGAGGGAGTGACCTGATAGAGGAAGAGAAAGAGGGGGGTGGAGTGAGAGCGACTTATCTAGGTAGGGTTGGAGGGATAGATCGAGAGAGGGGAGAGAGAAAAAGAGAGAGCTACCTAGGTAGGTTGCCAGAGGGAGAGACTTGAGAGAGAGGGGGTGGGAGGGAGAGACATGAGAGAGGGAGAGAGAGGTAGTGGGAGAGATTGGGATGGAGTGGGAGGGACATAAAGAGAGATGGATAGAGGGAGCGAGAGAGGGTGGTAGGGATTGATTGAAAGAGAGGTACGTAGAAAGAGGGAGACAGTAGATAGAGACAATTAGAGAGGGTAGGAGGGAGGGAAGGAGGGAGAGGTGAGATGTATAGATAGAGAGAAAGTGATAGGGGTTGAGGGTATAGGGTTGAGGGATTAGAGTGGAGGACCTATAGGGTTGATGGTTTCTAGGGTATTAGGGTTTAAGGTTTGAGGGTTGAGGGAATAGGGTCGATGGTAGAGGGTATTTGGTTGAGGGTATAGGGTAGAAGGTTTAAGGGTTTAGGGTTGAAGGGTTTGGGGTTAAGGGTTTACTTGGTTGAGGGTAGAGGGTTTAGGGTATAGGTTTGAGGGTATATGGTTGAAGGATTAGGTTCAAGGTCCAATGTAAGGGGTAGAGGGTTTAGGGTTTAAGGATTGAGGGTTGAGGGATTAAGGGTCGAGGGTTGAGAATTAAGGGTTGAGCATTTAATGGATAGGGTAAAGGGTAGAGAGTTTAAGGGTTGAGGGTTTAAGGTATAGGGTCAAGGGATTAGGGTTTAGGGTCCAATATATAGGGTAGAGGTTATAGGGGTTGAGATATTAAGGGTTGAGGGTTTAGGGATTAGGGTAGAGAGTTTTCTTG
>CM021102.1:80748340-80919973 GCA_007115665.2 Sequoiadendron giganteum | reverse complement strand
TTCAGGTTTGAGGGTTGAGGGATTAAGAGGGTATAGGGGTTGAGGGATTAGGGTTTAAGGGTTGAGGGTTGAGGGTTGATGGATTAAGAGGGTATAGGGGTAGAGGGATTAGGGTTGAAGGGTTGAAGGGTTGAGGGTTGAGGGATTAACGTTTAAGGGTTGAGGGTTCAACGATTAAGAGGGTATAGGGGTAGAGGGATTAGGGTTGAAGGGTTGAGGGTTGAGGGTTGAGATATTAAGAGGGTATAGGGGTTGAGGGATTAGGGTTTAAGGGTTGAGGGTTCAGAAATTAAAATGGTATAGGGGTTGAGGGTTCAAGGATTAAGAGGGTATAGGGGTAGAGGGATTAGGGTTGAAGGGTTGAGGGTTGAGGGATTAAAAGGGTATAGGGGTTGAGGGATTAAAAGGGTATATGGGTTGAGGGATTAGGGTTTAAGGGTTGAGGGTTCAAGGATTAAGAGGGTATAGGGGTAGAGGGATTAGGGTTGAAGGGTTGAGGGTTGAAGTATTAAGAGGGTATAGGGGTTGAGGGATTAGGGTTTAAGGGTTGAGGGTTGAGGGTTCAAGGATTAAGAGGGTATAGGTGTAAAGGGATTAGGGTTGAAGGGTTGAGGGTTGAGGGTTGAGGGTTGAGGGATTAAGAGGGTATAGGGGTTGAGGGTTCAAGTATTAAGAGGGTATAGGGGTAGAGGGATTAGGGTTGAAGGGTTGAGGGTTGAGGGTTGAGGTATTAAGAGGGTATAGGGGTTGAGGGATTAGGGTTTAAAGGTTGAGGGTTGAGGTTTCAAGGATTAATAGGGTATAGGGGTAGAGGGATTAGGGTTTAAGGGTTGAGGGTTGATATACAATTGAAGTTTGGAGGGGAACAAGCTTTTGAACAAGTCAAATTGTTGTGGAGTTTGAAGAAAGAAGAAGCTAAGACTACATAATTGGGTTGAACTCCTTCATTTGAAAGTCTGGCTTTTAAGGTATGTGAAGTCTAAAAATTTTCTTTCATTCTATTATGGCTTGCTTTCATTTTTGTTTGTCATTATAACCTTAGGTTGTCAATGCACATTTCAAATTACCATTATATACACAATTATAAACAGTTGCCAATTACTATTTTAAACTTGATGCATAACATCTACCAGGATCCACAAATCATCAAGGGTACTTCTGACCCTAAATTAAATTGAAGAAGATCAACAAACAAACTCAATCATCTTTTCATCAAAACATTAGAACTTGGTTTCAACTCTTTGTCAGACTCAAAAAAATTGATTAACCATCATAAAATTGATTATAACATAGCATAAAGTTGATTAGAAACTCAGAACCATTCGCCAAAATTCATCCTTTAATACAACTCCAAGCCTCTCCCATTCCTTCGAAGGGTCCAAACACCTTCCAATTCCTCTGCACAAACTGATGTAGTACAAAGGAAGAAATCAACACCTTTCTTGACACACTTATTCAACTATATTTCCCTTCACAAAACATTTGATTCGTATACACACTTATAGGTTGGACCTTTAAAACACCTTGAAAATATTGAAAATAACTGATTACAATCAACTAGGTTCCTCAAAACATCAACCAATGATTATGTCATTCAAAAGTTGTCTTAAATCTTGCATAATGGCACCATTGTTTACAAACACAAAGTATAATTCTTAAGGCACAACCAAACCATTATTTGCTTAATAAACATTTGTTTGAGTTAGTACAACAAAAATGAAACCTTTCAAAATTCTTCCCTTACACACAAACTTTTCCTTTGTTCACTATCCACATTACTAGTAGCCAAGCATCTGCAAATTGTCACATGTATCTCCCAAACCATGCACACACTTCAGACTGTGATAATCATTTTTGATGCAGAGTTAAAGGACCCAAAACCATTGAAGATGTCAAATATCCTTCAAGAGGCATCTAACAAGATTAAAAAGGCCTAATGGACCAATCCCAACACTCCTCCAAGCTGGACAATAAACATAAACACTATTTACCACATTTCACCCTTGGAATCTAGTTACTGTGCAAAACCAGTTTTGGGCCCTTAACTCCAAAACTTTCCAAAACAACAAGAAAATAAAATAATGACTCTAGCACCCATTTCAGAGTTGCAAGACATACCTTAACCTATCACATGACTCCTTTGGGACAACTTTAAGAAAATTGACCTTTTCACTATTTTATGCCTCCAAGTAGGCCATTTTTACAAAGGAACTACCCTTAGATCCTCACACTAGACTTCCAAACCCAAAAAAAGTCTTTAATTAGGTCTCAAAACAAGATATTTTCTAGGTCTTAGGACCTTACCCACTCGACTAGGCTTCCAATAGAAAAACCCCCATTTTTCAATGCAAAGAGGGAGGGTTTATAGAAACTCCTATACCCGGGCCTTCCCAGACCATTCCAAAGCATCAAACATCTTCAAAATACCATGAACAAGGTCAAAAGATCATTACATAGACCACTCCTTCAACACTTTTTCAAAATCACTCTTTGGTTCCTCAAATTCTCATGGAAAAGTGCTTGTTTCAGCCTAAGAACCCCATCCTATTGTCATTAGTTTCATTCCAAGGCACGTTCAGCAATAAAAGACCCTAATATAAAAATTTAAATGCCATCCTACCAAGAAAAAAGTTATAGTAGTAGGTGGGATGGTCATTTCATAATTAAATCCTACTCAAACCCTTGACTGGCTTGAAATGAGCAGTTTCAGAAAATTGTCAATTGCTCCCTTCAAACGTACTATTAAGCCCTCATAACTGATGCATTAGAGATTTAAGACATGTGCCTACAATATTATATTAGTTTTATATCAAGGGGAGGTAGTATAGATCTGTACAAGTGCAGGAAAGTGCTAAAAAACCAATGAATTTTTGGAAAACAATATTTTTTTATCAAAAAAATGGATTTCAAAATGAACAAAAATCCTCCCTTCGAGCCAATGGAGGTTATTTGAACCTTTTGAAATGACAAAAAACTCCCCCCAATGCCTATAACTAACAAACAATCACCTTTGAAAGCTCATATAACCAATACATGGAAAATGTCTTTAATGACCCTTTTACAACATGAAGATACCCAAAATTGTATCAAATTTCAAAATGGAAGCATAGATTGTCAAGGTGCTCCTACACCACAAACTTATCAAACACTCACAATTCCATTACACTCATTAGTTTTCAGAATCACCATCATGGTTATTCACTTTTAGTTAGAAATGTGCTCTGGCCAGCCTAGTGCTTCCATAGTTTGTACACATTTGTCTACATGCTAGGTTAATTTTTGTACACAATGATTGTAAGTATTATTTAAATGAAGCCTTCAATGACATATATTTTTCAATTAACTTGAATGGATACATTTTTTAGGAACTAATATTCATCTCATTACCATGGTATAGATAAAATTATCCACCATGCCGAAGAAAAAGACAAAGAGGAAACTAACAGACGAAGAGAACGAAACCTTGAAAGAAAAGGAGAGAGTTCGAGTGGCGACATATTGTGAAAAGAAGAAATTGGAAATGATTGATGAAAACAACCCGATTGTAGAGGAACCTCAACCGTAAAAAAGAGAACGGGAATTGGCAGCACAACAAGCACAAATGCGAAAGCATTGTCGTACGACATATTCAGATACCGTAGTTGGAGACACACCCTCTACGACAAGTGACTATGAAGGGACACCATTAAGCACAAGTGAATATGGAGGGACACCATCTAGCACAAGTGAATATGGATGGACACCATCTACTACAAGTGAATATGGAGGGACACCATGTACTGGAAGTGAATATTATTGGACAGCATCCAACACATCTCAAGTTGAGAGTACATCATCACTTAGAATTGACGAAGAAGGTATGACATCATCCCCATGTGAACCTCAAGGTATGTCTTCTTCTCCACCCTCGATCGAAGGTACGCAATCTAGCCCACCTCAATTAAATATTGATGAAATTCCTAATGTTGAGATGTATGTACCTAGAAGAACACCACCTAGAATTTTGCGTAGAAAACCAAAGTATTTGATTAATATTGATGATGAGATTTTGCAGCACATGGAAGGTAAGATTTCAACACACACTTGTAGAAGATATGCTGATAAGATTTGGGAACAATTATTTGAAAGGCTAAATGAGACTGCAAGATGTCAACTATTTGTTGAAATGATGCGGGGTGATCCCACAATAGTGGTTTACAATTTTTGGCCAAACTGGACATTGAAATTATTATTTTTAACTAAATCTTCACATTCGGGAACCTATAGCGGCTAAACCATGAGGAATTTGAAGATGATGTAAACTAGAGTCTTATCACATTTTGTCTATATATTCTAAAAATATTTTTTTCAAATTTTTTGGAATCAAATTGCACTTCTTTTTCCATCTCCCACGAAAACTAGTTTTTTTCATAAAACAACATTTTTAAAAAGTGACGCTCACCGTATACAACATAAAAAAATTTGCATGAAGGATAAAATTCTAATTTTTTTGAATTTAGATTTGTAACTATCATATCTAGCACTTTAATTTGTTCTCATACTTTTTTATTGAATATTTTTTCCTTAATCAAGTTACGAAGTCAAACCAATTGTAATTCAGACATAGGCGGACTGTATACAACATAACTTTTTATGTATGTATCGAAATTCAATTTTTTTTTTTTTAATGGATCAAGGACATCAATACCCAGCACAAAAATATTTTTAAATTTTTCTATTTTGATAATTTACTATTTTTTGACATGTGCAGAACAAAGACCTTCATTTTCGATGAAAAACCTATGTTTAATAAAACTAAAAAAACAAATACATTATAGTACCAAAACATATTAAAATTATATTCATTGGATAGCTCGTTCTGAGGACTACTATAAGCATTTGAAATAAATTTTAAATGAATTTATTTGATCCCCCAAAAGGTAAATCAAAAGTGATTTTTTATCAGCATTTTCATAGGTGTAAAGAAGACTCATTTATAGGTATGGTTTAAAACTAGCAAGGTTCTATCCAATGGGGTTTGATCTAAGGTGGTTTGATCAAACCCTCGTCAATTGGAATCCTTAAAATGGAAATTTTTAAGGCTTAAATCATTATATTTTGTAAAAATATGTGATTTCAGCAAAAATCGATTCCTCTCAGAAATTGTAAACCAGCTTTGTGGGATCACCCTGTGGGGTGTAAAGTATAGGAACATCATGAAGACTCTTGGGTTGAGAACATCGAATGCATCGAGTGAAGACACTATTGTGAAGAATCTAATGGATGATTATGAGAGTGTGGGTAAGACCTCACGCTCAAAGGATAGTAATGTCACCCGACGTGTCATTACATCGACTTTGGTAAGCTGTCAAACAAAGAGATCTCGTCTAATTAAAAAGACTAGAATTAGTAGAAAAACTTTATCAAGAGCCATTCAAAGGCGGCAATGAATTGAGGGCAATGATTCAAATGAATTATGGGCATTCTCGAGGAGACTATCACACAAAGATAAAGAAGTTGTCAAAGCCTTGAGAACACTAATTGAAGAGTACTGGAAGAATAGCACAAGGCCATCTCTGAATCAAAAGGATTTGGTAAGAAGGAGAATTGGTAGTCGGAATTGTGAGCCACATCCAAAGAATTTTTTTAAATATGACTCAAACCCATTTTTTTCAAAAATTTGAAAATAATTATCCTCAAATTAGTATTTCTCAAAGATTTTTTGAAATGCTTAAACCTTTTTATGTCAAAGATAAATCACACACGCACTACTTGTTGTTTTAGACTGCATATTGAATTTTCTAACCATTATGATGTTTATCGTTCTATATGTTTAGATTTGCATACTAACGATGTTTTGTAGGATTGTGGCATACAAGCCCCACAAAAATCTTCAAAAGAGTTCTTATCAAATTTTTTATGTGAAATAGAGGATGGCCAGATATTCTATAGGACATCATGCTTGGATGGTTCATGCAAGCATTACGGTGGCTTCCAGCGTATGCCAGTATGTCAACATATGGAAAGCAAATATGAGGTGGGACAAAAACTAGTAGAGTTCGAGAAGTATAAAACAGTGGCATATGCTACAAAAGATGGGTCTCAAGCAAAAAGGTGTGAGTTGGTTATTGAGAAGATTCCAGTGTACCAATTTATGACGATATTTTGTGACCATATACTATCTAAGTATGCAATGCATACCCATAGATCCCGATGGTTGGACACGTAATTCAAGCTATGCAAGGACACATTTCTATTGGAAGCATAGTATCCGTGGTTGACTTTGTGGAGAACTACACTCTACAGCCACAACATGAGGTGTAGTCATAGTATTACAACTCCACACAAGTTTTGATATTTGTGCACATAGCATTCATTCATGCATCTGATAGTACAGATGAGCAAAGGAAGGTGTTGAGGGAGTACCACTTTTACATTAGTGATGATCGCACGCATTCTCTAGAGTTTGTGCAAGGTTGCTTCCAGATGTTCTATAGTGGTTTGGCTCAGAGGGGCATAAAATACGATCAACATATAATATGGTCTGATAACTGTGCAACACAGTTCAAGAACTCCCACATGTTCTACTGGTTGTGCAGGATGCATGTCATTACAGGTGTTCAACATATGTGGAAATTTTGTGAGGTCAGACATGGAAAGGGGGAGCATGATGGTGCAGGAGCATGCGTGAAAAGAGTATTAGCACGAGAAGAGTTAAAGTATAAAGACAATGCAAAGTTGATAGATGCAAAATCAATCATTGAGTGGTGTAATGTTTTGATGGGTCTAGGTAATGAAGGTACATCTTTAGTTCATAGATTTTTTTGGTTGATGGATGATACTAACATTGCACCATATGAAGACTATTGTACACTAACAGGATCGAGTGAGGTACACTCTTTCCTTAGCTCAAATGCAGGTTCATGGATTATCGATACACGAAAGATGGCATGCTTTTTTTCTTCATGTACAATGCAAGCCCGGAATGATTGTGAGTCAGTGGAGTGGGTTGACAAACAGTTTACAAGTTATCTTAGCCCACTTCACACATATCGCCCTCCGACGGCATTGGAATTGACATAGATGGAATCATCAGTCAACTTTGACCACGTATCAGATCTAGTTCAACCAGGTGATATATCTACTTTCTTAGTTTTTGAAATTCCATATTGTTATCTTACTTTGTACTGTATTCGTAATGTTGACAAATTTCAAGAGATTTTTTGCACATATCAATGCTGGGCATGTTTATGTAGTTATTGCAGATAAAGAAAATGAAGAGGGAATAGACTATTACTTGTGTCATTGTGTTGAGACCAAAAATAAATTGGAGGCCCCAGTTATAGATGAAGAAAACATCGAATACTCTATAGGCTCAGTTGTGGTTACTGGAACATGGCTTAGGAGGTACCCACATTCAAGTGTTAAACATTGGCTATTTCAGGACTTTGACATGCATCATAAGATTCTTCATTACTCGAACCTTGTCGTGGCATCCAATGTTCATTTGACCAAATATGGGGGTAGACCTTTGAACAAGACATTATGGAAGGTCTATGAGTTTGACCATGAGGCAATACTTGACACAATAAAGAGTAGAGCAGACCTGGATGGTTCGTTAGATTAATTTTTAAGTATATGCACATTGGTTCTTATTAATTTATAATTGTATGCACATTAATTTGTTTGATTCCAATGCTATCATCTTCTTTTACAGTGATTGGTGTCCCCTTGCAAAAAATACAGATATATGAGTCATCCAAGAGAATGTCAGCTAGAAAAGCAATGCAACATCCTTATTTTGGTGCCTGCATGCAACATCTGTAAGTGCCTTCCATCTATTTTTATTTCATTTCCATTTTGGATTCTCTTTCTTTTTCTCTTTTACTTTGTGTATTTGTAAGTAAACTACTAAAAATTGATTGATCTTTCGTTGCAGAAAATGTTGATTTAAGAGCCATCAAAGAGAATCTCAACCAAAAAAGCAATGCAACATCCTTATTTTCATGATCTTGACAAATCTCAATTTTTATTTCAAGCCATTATAAAAAAGCGTGTGAAGCTTAGGGAATCTCTAGTTACTCATTTGAAGTTAACCTCATAATGAGCAGCTATGATGTAGACATTTAAAGAGAATCTTGAATGTATGAGTGACATTGTAAAAGATTTGTGAGAATGAAGTGCCTGAGGCATTGTAATAAGATTTAATTACATAATGAGATATACTCAATATTGCAAGGTTTGAGTTCATGTTTGGTGTAGTAGCACCTTGTTTTGTAAATGCCTTGAATAGGAAAATTTGTAGAATTTCAATTTTGAAATGTAAACAATGTGAAAAAGGTCATATAAAGGTCATGTAAACAATTTGCAAATTTTTTTCTACAACTCGTGTGATCAAGCAGCCTATTCCAACACATCTGAATATGTATGTTTATGCTAGGCATGGTCCTCTTTCGCACTGAAACATGTAGAATCGCTCTGAGCTATGTTCCACCGGATCGATCCCTTAAGGGTCCAAAGTGCAAAATGGCTGCAAACTTCAGCATGCTATTACTTGGATACCGTGATGCTTAGAATCTTCTCAGCTGATCCTATACGATCACGTTGATCCCCTCTACAAAAACCTCTCTTGGTTTAGGCTATCTCAGAGTGGTTTTCCCGTGGTGGCAGATTTTTACTTGATGGAAAAAGAATCAAATGCAAGCAGTGCAAAGTTGCAAAGTGGTGCAACTTTTGTTCTACAACTTGTGGGACCAAGCGGACTATTCCAACACATCCGAATAGGTATTTTTACACTAGGCATGGTCCTCTTTTGCACCGAAACACGTGGAATCGCTTTGAGTTGTGTTCCACCAGATCAATCCCTAAAGGGTCGAAAGTGCAAAATGGCTGCAAACTTCAACATACTATTACTTGGATACCGTTACACTTAGAAACTTCTCATCTGATCCTACAAGAATTTTTTGGGTCCCTCTACAAAAAAATCTCTCGGTTTTGGCTATCTTGGAGTGGTTTTCTTATGGTGGAGGATTTTCACTTGATGGAAAAGGTGTCAAATTCAAGTTGTGCAAAGTTGCAAAGTGGTGCAACTTTCACTCTGCAACTCGTATGACCAAACTAACTATTCCAAAACATCGAAAAATGTATGTTTATGCTAGGCATGGTCTTGTTTCACACCGAAACACATGGAATCGCTCTGAGCTACGTTCCACCGGATCGATCCCTTAAGGGTCCAAAGTGTAAAATGGATGCAAACTTCAGCATGCTATTACTCGGATACCATGATGATTAGAAAATTCTCATCTAATCCTATAGGATCATGTTGAGCCCCTCTACAAAAACCTCTCTAGGTTTTGGATATCTTGGAGTGGTTTTCCCGTGTTGGGGGATTTTCACTTGATGGAAAAAGCATCAAATGCAAGCAGTGCAAAGCTGCAAAGTGGTGCAGCTTTCGTTCTGCAACTTGTGTGACCAAGCGGACTATTCCAACACGTCCAAATAGGTATGTTTACACTAGGCATGGTGCTCTTTCACACTGAAACACGTGGAATCACTCCGAGCTATGTTCCATCGGCTCGATCCCTTAGGTTGGAGGAGTCTAAAGTTGCAAATTTTTAAGTTGCTTAAAGCAACAAATTTGAAATGCAACGGTTACTTGTTTTGAAAGTTGGTTTGTAGTTAGTTAAGGGCGTGGATCAATTAGACAAGTGTGTAAAACACTATGTAAAGCCTTGAGAGGCTCGAATAGAGGTTGTTGATGAAATCTTGGAGAAGATAAGATAATAATTATTTACACTGTTCTCTAACTTTTAGATTTTTTATACAAACTTGCTGATCCTGTACTTGGTATGACCTCCAGTTTCCTGTACGGTCCCAAGGCTGACATGGATTGAAAGAGGGCTGAGTTCATAAGAACCCATCTCTCATGATAATGAATGGCCCACTTAGCACTCATTGCATGTAGGTGATGCTCACAGAGGTGAGGCACTAGGCCTTCCCAGGAGGTCACCCATCCCAGTACTACTCCAGCTCAAGTGCTTAACCACAAAGTTTTTTCCCCAAGGTTAAGCCCACTTAGCTTGCAAACCCATTTGCAAAACCTTTAGCAAGTGTTGTGCCTTATGAAACATTCATTATAGAGCCCCTTTAGCTCATCAATTGATAAGTAGGAGGTATTTTCTACAATGTGTCAAATTGTGATATTGCTATCAAGATTCAATTGTGTAGTTTTCGAGTATAAAAGAGAATAGAAGGGAAGATCAGGGTAATCAATTTGCGGACTTATTTTTATTATTGAATTACCTAGTGTGGGATTGGTCTATACAAGATTTTTTTTATAATATGGGAGGATATGTTTCAAGCATATAATTCGGAAAGGAGTCAAAGTTAGATGCATGAGTACAAAGTATCGATCAATAAAGGCATCTCAATTCTCAAGGCCTATATATCAGTGATAGGCAGATTTATATTCAAAGCTAGCACATGATTTTAATTGATTAATTAGAAACAACTACTATATTTATTTATCAAATTTCCATTATCAAATTAATATTTGAATTAGATTTCATATTCAGAATTTATTTCATTTATAATTTGGGGACTCCGTTATCTATCTTAATAATATTGGATGACAACCTTTGTCAATCCAATAAGAAATAAATCAAAAGTCTATTGATCCAAAGCTCGAGTCATTACAGTGGTATTAGAGTGAATGAACCTACTAGCCTTTGGGTATTGCAACAAATTGACTTTCCATTAGAAGCATGGCAACCGATGATAGTGGTTGGCATTACTCAAGAAGGATGAACATCTTAAAGACATTTGCGGAAATTGAGACAAGTAACCTTCTTGTGGACTTAGGGTTGCAATATTTGATCTACAACATGTTCCACCATTTCTTCAGTAGGATCAAGAACACACGTAATGAAGGTGTGTTTGCAGCCATGAAAGATTATGGTTCGAACTATCCAGAACAGTGATGTTTTATCTCGACCACCCATATCTATACCATGGTTTGTTTGGAAACAAGGATGGGTTCTCTCTTCATCGGCATATACATTATTCCTTGATGTGTTCACACTAGTGTTACAAGACTTGGACTCGCCTCAGACTTGACAAGCCAATTTTTTGACTTGGACTTAGGCTCGGAGTCCAAATTCGACAAATAGAAAAACCTAAGAAATTCAAAGATTTTTAAGAATTTAAAACTTGTTTCATGCACCCTTTAAAAAATAAACCTTAAAGACACAATAGCATCATCATATAGAAATTACTATGATCCCATACACAAACATACATCAATCACATAAGTATAAGCATCGATAAAAGATATTTGTATTTACATAGAAATTACCTTGAATCCACATAACTCATAACTATTGAACCATCAATTTAGAATGCAAATATGGATAGGCATCAATAAAAGATATTTGTATTAACCAAATAGCCATGTAGGCATACATCAATATATTTCGATATAAGTATGAAATATATGTACAAAATAGCCATATAGGCTTACGAGAATGCCATATAGGCATACAATGTCAAATATGTCCAATAAAAAATATGTACAAAACTGCCATGTAGGCATACAACAAAGGACTCTCGAATTAAAAGTCATTGCGCTACATGCCCTGGAAATAAAATCTTTCCATTTCCTTTTCACTCGCATGGCGATAGGTCTGTCACTTGTTTTTGCTACACTCATGGAGTGCTCCTGCTGCTCCTCCTAGTGTTTAGTTCATGGTGAAGTTTTAACTGTTACAATAAGAAGTAAAGACATGAATATATAGAAATTACATTATAAAAAATGATATATTTGACAAAATAATCACTTATAGCCATCTCACGATCTCTCTCCATGAGGGAAATATTCTCATGCCCGTGCTCAGGCGTGCTCAAGCCTTGTATAAACCATACAAATAAAAATTAAACTAAGTGAATCAATAATGGTTTGATTTTTCACTAACTAACATCTATAACAACAAATTTAAATTTACTAATTTTCCTCATACCTCTTCTATCAGAGCCATCATGGATTGTATAGCAGATGTCACACCAATATCCATTGCCCTCGTCACATTCAAAGGTGTATCATCTCACAACAACTGAAAATAAAACAACAAAATATTCAACATAATCAACGATGTGCATATAAACTACACAAATCTATTAAGTACTTGATTCATTAGTTAAGATATTTATTCTATTACCTGAGTGAAGGTTTGAGTAAATCCACCGCCATTGGGAAGTATTCCATCAAAACCTCCAATATTAGTCCGTTCAACATCCAAAATCGCATATTAAATTACCATTCGTAAAAAAATACTATTAACATGTAATAAATTTATAATTGTTTACTAGTTACATACCCTAGTGATAGTTGTACTGCAGAAATAGGTTTGTGGGGGGTCGGTGTATCTAGTCTCAACACTGTGAACCTACAATTTTATTAAAATCATAAAACATTTTTAGTTAATCTTGCATTTCAAAATCAAAATTTAATAAATTAAATTCAATGAACACATGCACTAACTTTTACTTGACTATCAATGCCATATGCCTCATGCAAAATGTTAGCTGCCCTCTCTATATCCATAGCTACAGACGGATCCTGTGTACCAATCTCCTGAGTGTCGGTGGGGTCATATGAACAAGTAGGTGGAAGATTGACACACATGTGTTCGAAGGCCACCACTCGAAGACTCCCCTGGATGGCGCTGTAGAATAGGGCTAGTATGATGGATGACACTTTGGGTCAAAGTGTTGATTGCTTACAATGTCTCTATGTCAGCACTTTCCTCTGCGACAGAAGACATAACAACGTGCTCACGAGGTGGCCTAGCAAGAGCTCATCTACCTTGCCGCATAGGATCCGGTTGTGCACCAGGTCTATCCTGAGCTGACCCCCCACGTCTCCCCTAGAGATCCCTCATATCAAAATAATTTGGGATTTGGTTCAATATGAACTCACTGTATAGTTTCCTAAGGAAATATTGTGGAACATCGCAATTGTTGCACAGTGGGTAATTGAAGACCATGTACCACCTATCATAAAACGGGTCCCTAATCTATTGGTGGTGGCACCAATGGATAGGAAACCTCTTCGCATTAAGGGTAAGATTTTGATTTGTGCGTGGGTCGGTGAATAATGAGCACAAATCACCTTTTATAATTTTTAAATCCTTCACATCCTTGTATGATAGTTTATTTGCATAATAATCCCTAGTCACCTGCCTCCTATCTTGCCATCCAGTTATTTGTTTGCTAATTGAATCTACATTTATTAACATATCTTTTAATGAATTTTCTAGGGTCATTCTTTCTATGGTTGAACCATTTGGATCACTCAACCTACTGATCAAATCCTCAATTTGTTTTCTGTTGTTCTCAATTTCACTCATTAAATTTTGTTGAGTGCTAGGAGGGGGTTGATGTCGTGGTTTATTTTGATCTTGAGGATTTGTTTGGTCAACCTGTTGAGGATTTTGAGGGTTTGTAGGTTGATTTGCATCTCCTAAAAATTCAAACAAATAGATATCAAATTCAACCTAAAACTAACTAATTCAAAACAAGAACCATAGAATCCTTACCTCTCACAACTCCTCATCGTCGTGGCGCCATTGTTGCGAAGAAATAAGGATTGTTGGTGAAGAAATTTGTTGAAATTCTCCTCCTAGAATGCGAGCATGAAATTGTGGTGGTTTTGGCCACGGCTGCAAAAAAAACTAGTCGAAATCCTAATGAGAGATGTGCATTTTTTTTTCTTTTAACAATCAATAACGTGAGCGTGTTATAATGCGCTCACATTATTGGTTTGTAGTTGCGAAGCCTTAGGCTCGGCATAACGAGCCATAACACGAGCGCATTATAACGCGAGTGCATTATAAATCACTCGCGTTATGGTTTTTCAAATATTTTTTTAGGGGGTGTCCATGGAATTGCTACCCATTTCCATGCACCCGCCCATAGAGTGAATTATTTTAGTAGCTATGACCACCCCATCAAGAATTTGGCAATCTACCACAAAACAACTCTGATCCTAAAAAATAAGCCATCCAAGCCAACACTTCAACCTACAACAATCAACTTGGAGATGATTTTATAAACCACATTACAGAGGGAGATAGGTCAAAACTAACTTAATCGATTTTCCCCCTCACATTTGAGAATGAGAGCCAAGAAAGTGGAGTTCAAAGCCCTCAACATCTGCTTATTACTCTGAGATTCCCGAACCACCTCCAATAGGTCTTGCTTAATGATATACCAAAAATCTTGGAAGAATTTAGACAGAAAGCCATCAAGGCCTGAAGCTTTCCCTTTCATCATTTGAAAAACCGTAGCCTCTACTTCATCTAAAATGATGCAAGTTGAGAGATGTTCATTCATCACCCTAGTAACCAAAGAGGGGATACACTACAAAACCTGGTTTTCTTCCACCAACACATCTTGATGATCCTCACTAAATAAGGAGGTAAAGAACTGTGAAGCCTCTCTGGACATATCCTTTAAGAAGTATAAAATCTCACCCCTATCATTCACAAGGGCAGGAAAAGAATTACCATGTCTCCTAGCTTTCATAGTATTAAATAAGAAAGCAGTGCTTTTGTCTCCCTCCTGTAACCATTCAACACGAGCTTTTTTTTTTCCAATAAATCTCCTCATGCACTTCACATTCTTTCATAGCTTTCACAACCCTTGCCTCCTTCTTTAGTAAATCCTCTGAAAGGACCAACTCTCTTATCTCCCTAGTAATACCATCCAAGTCAACTTGAGCTGCAATCTTAGGATGAAAAATATTATCAAAACACTGCCTATTCCAATGCTTAAGTTGATATTTCACAAACTCCAACCATTTGGAAAAAGAATACATAGCAGTGTCATAAGTCGGTCTCCCTTACTGCCACCAATCTGCCACATACTCATGCAGAGATGGTTCTCTTAACCACATAAGTTGAAACTTGAAGGGGGCGACCGAGCAACTCGAGCAGAAGTAGAAGATAGATGAATAGGCCAGTGATCAAAGCCCCTCCAATAAAGAATCTTAGAGAAAGTATACCACACTCCACTAATCTAGAAGCAAGAAACCAAGAACCGGTCAAGTCTTTTGGTAATACAATCCTCCTCCAGCCTCCGATTATTCCAGGTAAACTGACCAACACTAGGCTTGATGTCAAGAAGGTTCAAGGTAGATATGTTATCATAGAAAAGGAGAGCCGAGGGCTCCAGCCTCACAATACCACCCTTCTTTTCATCTAAATCCATTATAGCATTAAAATCACCAGCAATAATCCAAGGGAAAAAAGGGGAAAGATTCCAAAAAAAATTAATATGAGACCACAAAGACTACTTACCAGGAAAATCTATAGGTGCATAGATGTTAGATAGCAAAATAGTTTCCCCCGTCTCCAAGCTTGAGGCAACAGTAGAGAGGAAGACTTGGAGGACACTTACCAAAGAGGACGAATCCTCAAGGGGTTACATAAGCAAGCCACAACCCCACATTTCCATGAGCTCCAATACACTGACACTCACCTCACCCACACAATTTCAACAAGTCACCCATGCTCTCAACTGACAACTTAGTCTCTTGAAGAAAAAGGAACATCCGGAGAGTGAATTCTCACCAAATCTCAAACAGATTTTTATTGAGGGCCACTATTCAGGCCCTTTACATTCTAGGAGAGAATGATCATTTCAGAGGATTAGAAAAGTGAGAGTCCAAGGTCCTAATAGATCCAAACTCTAGCAAAGTTTCCCCCATCATCTTAATTTTCTCTAAGTCTTTCTTTCTACCAACCTTGGAAAGCTTCTCAACGACCCCCTTTTTTCTAGTCTTTCTGAAGAAGTCCCATCAAAGGAGAGGCCTTGGTACCTTTCACCAAATAAGAGTCCACTTTCACCAGACTATGAGAGACCACTCCCTCCCCCAACCTCACATCTATGAGAGACTTCAACTTCTCAGCAACCTCTAGGCTAAGACTTGAGTCCATTGGCACCGCACCAACCTCCTATGGAGTCTGGGTAAAAACTGGCTTGGCCCCTTCCAGCACCTTCTCCAAACCACCCCGATCTAAAACCATCATGCCTGGGTTCACCTCCTATTGACTAAAGTCATCCGGAACCTCAAATATATTAAAAGTATCCCCCTCCTGCCACTCCTTAAAAGTCCTATTTTGACCTCTGTTCTTGTTGTGAGCCTTGACAGGAGTAAAATCTTATGAAATAACCACCTCACCAAGAACGAGAACCTTTCCTTTATCAACCACAGGGAGATTGCGGGAAGGTTGAGTTGTCTGAGACTCAAAATATTTAGACCTTGGGCATATTCTCTACAAATGGCCATACTCATGACACAGGTGGCAACAAAAAGGCAAAGTCTCATAGTCCAACTGTTGCACCCAAGAATATGAACCCGCATAGATTTCCAAAGAATCTGGAAGAGGGTTAGCTAAATCAATCTCAACACAAATACACAAAAATTTCATTACCTTCCTATGTTGATTTTGCTGAGAGGGACCCACTGGTTTCCCCAAAAGTGAAGCAACCCTATGCAAGATGTCATTGTTCGAACATTCAACTAGAAACCTCGAGAGACACACCCACACCGAGACATGATTTGGAAGTTCCTCTGAAGGATTAAAATCCACATGTCATGGCTTGATAAATAAGCCAATCTAATTGTGGAAATATGGCCCTCCCTCGAAAACTCTGGTGTGATTTGTCATGCAAGTGAATACCACCATGAAATAATTATTTTCTAACAAAATTATTTCCATCTCACCTTCTGGCTACCATGTCAGATGATCCCATGTCTCCAAATAAAGGAGAGAAACCCTCATGCCCATGAATTTTCATATCAAAGGATGCTTCGAGAAATATTCAATATCCTCCGCAATTGATTCTGGCTGAATGATCAACACTGACCTTTCCTTAGCCTGCTCAAGACACCCATTTACCTTTAGGATATGAGAGCCACTCGATTGAAGAAAACCCCCATTGCTTGAATCCTTTGATAATAGACTATTAAAGAATGTCTTCGAAGAACAATGTGGAGATGAAGCACCCACTGCAGTATGAAAATAAATTGAATGCTTCACCCCCAAAATGTCCCCTTGATCCATTACAAATTCAAACCTCGAGATCGTTGCATGGGCACACAAACACCTCCATCAAGCCCACACTAGACACAATTTGAGCCCAAAGGAACCAAAGCCCCTCCCAAAAGCAGCAACTGCCAATATGATTAAGCACAGACACAGAAGAAAAGGCATAAAATGCTTCCACTCCCATGACCACCCCACACAATAGAGAAAGGAAGTGCACACAGGTTAATTCATAGCCCCCCAACTGCAAATGGACCCCACCCACCGATAAAGCACAATGCCTAGATGGAGGAAATGAAACAGATTCAACACGCATAAAGGGAAAATCCATCATGCAGGTCGTGACAACTCCCATTGTCTCAAAGAACACAACACCATAACCATCAAAACCAAGAGAAGATTTTTTTCAACAAGAAAGAGAGTGAGAATTGATTTGGGAAGCTAGGTTAAGCTAAGCAACCAAAGGAGAAGGTTGCCTTGTCTTGAGTATTTGGGAAAAAGCGATAACAGACATGGGGTTTCTTCTTCTTATCATTTCAAAAGGGTTTACTATATTTTATATGCTGCATGAAATGTCTTTTCTGTTTGAGCTATAGAAGTATTTAATAGTGCTTTTGGAAAATGGAATTGAAGCCTTTGGGCTAATTTTATAATATGTTTTCAATTATTCCATGATAGGAGAGATTACTTGACACAAGCAGTTGATTAAACTAGATATATCAAAGAGCTTTCTTGACATAGGTATTTAATTATGCTACATGTAGTACAACATAGGTATTTAAATATACTAGATATGTTTGAACATGGGATGCAATGTTTTTATATTTACTCCATAGTAGGAGATGAGTGTGTTTCTCAGTTAAGTATATACTAGGCTTGATTGAATGCAAGGATCACTTGAGGTACGCCCAGCTAAGTTATTTGTTTAACTCAGAAAGCTTGTGTTACTCCTAGGATAAGAATGGGAGTGGGCTTGTGTACTTACTTGCTTAATAGGTTCATTACTAGTATATTGTTTGAAGGTAGGTTCATGATGAACTATCCATTGAAGGATATACCTAGCTTATGTAATTACTTAGTAGATTAGTATGTTATAGGTTAGTTCGAGATGCCAGAATATCCATTGAAGAACAACCTATGTGTACTGTAAGATAGCCCTAAGTCAAATCGGCCCTGAGTAGTGTTTATGATAGATACTTCATTTGAAGTACTAAATGAGAACACTTTGGCCAAAGTAGTGCAATGTATGACATCCACTTGGACTATGTGATGCTTGAGACTACAAGTTGTCAGTTCACCATGATCTTATATTACATACTAGTTCAAGAGTTGTCAGATTGAGCAGGTTCTAGTTGTAGGACATGGCACTATGCTCAGTTGGTTGTCGTTATCAGTTAATCTACCAATCACTTCATCAAAGGGAAAGTCCATCTATTGAATGATAGATGTGTGGGGGACCGCATTAAGAGTCAGTGGTTGGAAAAAAAAGCACTGAGTGATGCTTCTCCTCCAAAACAAGTGATCGAAGAACCAAGATTTGAAAGGATGGATTCCTGGACCTTCTTACTACTATTTGTTCTAAAGCTCATTGGAGCTATGCTTGTAAATGTATGCATTTTTTTTTTTTGTACTTGTGAAGTTATTGTAATAAAGTGGAATCTTTATTGTAATATGATATGACAACTTGTTTGTATATTTTCAAATAAAGAAAGATTTTTTTTATTCTAGTGACTTGTTTGCACATTTATTTACTCGTATGATGTAAATTTAGAAAATTTTACTATATTGAAGGGTTGGCACGTTTATTTACACGTATGATGTAAATTTAGAAATTTTTATTGTACTGAAGTGTTGGAACGTTACACTAACACTAGTTATAATTGTAACCTTAACCCTAACCCTAACCCTTAGAATTTTAACTCTAATCCTAACTTTGACCCTAACCCTTACCCTAGCCCTAATTCTAACTCTAACCCTAACCCTAACCCTAACTCTAACTCTAACCCTAATCCTAAGACTCCCAATAATGTTACTAACCCTAACACTCACAACAACACTAACCCTAACACTCATAATAGCACTAACCCTAAATCTTGCCCTAACTCTAACCCTAACCATAACACTCACAAAAATGCTAACTCAAGCCCTAACTCTAATTTTATCTCTAATCTTAACATTAATTGTAATTATAAATCTAACACTAATTCTAATTGTAACCCTAACCTTAACACTAACACTATTTCTAATCCATCCTAATTCTATAACTAACACTATTTCTAATTGCAACCCTAACCCTAACCTTCATTATATGTGTAACCCTAACAAAAATTTGTTTTGCTCAAAATGGATATCCATTTTGAAAAGCACAAAAAGCATACTTAAGTAAAATAGGCATAACTTTTGCGTTATTGATCAAAATTTTGATTTTTTACAAGCGTTGGAAAGGTGATGCAAAGGTGTACACAATGGATAAGATTATTCTAATAGATTGAACACAATAAATTAATTATAACCATTTTAAGTTCCTCCGTAAGTTTTAAAATTTTAAATGCTCATAATTATTGCATACAAAGTCTTTTTTTCATGTTTTTTTTGCAATATCATCCCAAATGACTTGAAACATTAAGGAAGTAATAAATAATGAAAAAATTATATGTTTTACTTAGGAGAGTAAAAAATTTCATAAATCATCATAGAAGGCCTCCTTGTTGTCTTTGATCCTATGAACACATTTTTCCAAGTTGAAATAGGAGAACATATATATCCCTCTATCTATATAGCTATCTCTCCCTCTCTCGCCCTCTCCTTCATTTACCCTCTCTACCCATCTCTCCACTTTCCCTTACTATTCCTTTACCTATATCTCTCCTCTCTCTCTCTACCTAGTTTTCCTTTCTCTTCCCCTCTATCTTTCACAAGTTATATATATCTCTACATATCTCTCATTCTTTCTATCTATATCTCTCCCTATCTCCCTCTATCTGTATCACTCCATATTTATCTCTCTTTCTCTCACTCTCTCTCTCCCACTCACTCACTCTCTCTCTCTCTCTCCCTCTATCTCTCTCTCCCCATATCTCTCTCCCCCCTCCATCTCCCATCCCTCTATCTATTTATATAATCTTCATTTTCATCAAGTTATCTCCATATCTCTCTCTCACTCATATATACACACACACTCGATTTATCCAGGTCCCTCTCTATGTCCCTCTCTCCATATATCTCTCCCTATCTCTATTAATTCTCTCTATCACCTCTTTTATCTCTCACTCTTTCCCCTCTATCTATATCTCTCTATCTTTCTCTTTATATCTATTTATATCTCATTATCTTTGCCTCTCTCTTGTTCATTCTCTCTCTCTCTATCGCTTTGTATCCATAAATTTCTATACCTCTATCTCCCTATCCCTCTCCATCTCTCTCTATCTCCCTCTATCATTACTTCTCCCTCTTTCCATCTCCCACTATATATTGATATATCTCAACCCCTCTTCTTCTCTCTCTACCTCTATACCTACCTCTCTCCTTTTATCTACCTCTATCTCTCTATCTACACCCTCTCTATCTATCTCCCACTCCCCCTCCCTCCTCTATCTCCCCCCTCTCTATCTCCCCCTATTTATTTCTACCTATTTCTCTCTCTCTCTCTCTCTCTCTCTCTGTATATATATATATATATATATATATATATTTCTCTATATATCACTTTATCTTACCATATATATCTTTCTATCTCCATATTCCTCTATATCTCTCTATATCTTCATCTCTATTAATAACTCTCTAGCTCTCTATATTTGTATCTCTCCCTTTACCTCTATTTATCTATATATTCTCTCCCTCTCCCTCTATATTCCTCTCTACCTTTCTATAGAGAGAGAGAGGGTGAGTGGAGATAAAGAGAAGTAGAGAAGAAAGGTTAAAGAGGTAGAGAGGAGAGAGATAATAGAGGTATAGAGAGATATCTAAAGGGAAAGACATGGGGAAAGAGGGAGGGATGGAGTGAGAAGCATGTAGAGAGAGAGCTAGAGAGGGGAAATAGAGAGAAGTAGAGAGGCAGGGAGGATGTGAGAGGTAGAGATAGAGAGCTAGGGTGGGAGTGATATAGGAAAAGGTAGGTAGAAAGAGATGAGGATGGAGATGGGGGAGAAAGAGAAGACAAAGAGAAGGAGAGGTAGTTAGGTAGAGGGAGGGTGAGGGGATATATAGGGAACTATAGAGGGAAGAGAGAGAGAGAGAGAGGGGTAAGGTGGGAGGGGTAGGGAGAGAGGATTAGGGGAGGTAGGGATTAGTAGAGAGGGAAGGAGATAGAGAGGTATATAGAGAAGGAGAGGGAGAGATAGACAAGGAGAGAGGGAGAGAGAAGGAGAGGTGGGGTGGAAGGGATAGAGGGAGAAGTAGGTAGAGAGAGAGGGTGAGTGAGAAGGTGAGAGAGGTATATAGGAGAGAGGGTTAAAAGAGATATAAAGAGGCATCAAAAGGGAGAGAGAGGGGGAATGAGGAAAGGATGGAGTGAGAGGTAGGTAGAAAGAAATAGAGAGGGGGCAAGGAAGTGAGAAGTAGAGATAGAGATGTAGGGTGAGTTAGGATGGATATAGGGAGAGGTATGTAGACAAAGATGAAGATGTAGATGGGAGATAAATTGAAGTAGAGAAAAATATAGAGAGAGGTAATGTGGTCACCTTCCATCTCTCTACCTATCTCTCCCTCTATCCCTCCAACCTTACCTCTCTCTCTCTCTTTGTTTCTACTTCTCTTTATCTTCCATAAACATATTTGTCTCTATCTAACTACCTATCCCTATATCATTACCACCCTACCTCTCTATCTCTACCTCTCCCTTCCTCCCTCCCTCTCTACTTCTCTCTTCCTCTAGGGAAGGGGAGAGAGAGGTAAGGCAGGAGGGGTAGAGTGAGATGTAGTGAGAGAGGGTGAGGGTGGATAGGTAGAAGTAGAGAGCGAGAGGGAGGGGGAGAGAGACAACGAGAGAGATATATGGGAGGAGGGAGAGAGGGAAGGAGAGGTAGGTAATGAGAGATGCATGGTGGTAGGGATAGAGGAAGGGATAAAATAAGGGAAAGAGGGAGAGAGAGAGGGGAGATAGGGATTGATAGGGTGGGAGGGAGAGAGAGAGAGAGAGAGAGAGGGAAGGAGGGAGATATGTATTGGTAGAGAGAGAGAGAGAAGGAGATAGGGATTGGTGGGGTTGGAGGGAGGGAGAGAGGGAAGGAGATAGATAGGGATTGGTAGGGTGGGAGAGAGGGAGAGAGGGAGAGAGGAAAGGAGGGAGATGTAGGGATTGGTAGGGTGGGAGGGAGAGAGATATAAGGAGATTGGTAGGGTGGGAGGGAGAGAGGAGATATGGATTGGTAGGGTGGGAGGGAGAGAGAGAGGGGGAATGAAGGAGATATGTAGTGGTAGGATGGACGGGAAAGAGCAAGGGATCTAGAAAGAGGGAGATAGGGAGTGGCAGGGTGGGAGGGATAGAGTGAGTGAGATAAAGAGGGAAGAAGGGAGAGAGAGAGAGAGAGAGAGAGAGAGAGAGAGAGAGAGAGAGAGAGAGAGAGATAGGATCGGTAGGGTGGAGGGATAGAGGAGAAGGGATACAAAAGAGGGAAGGAGAGAGAAGGAGATAGGATCTAGGTGGAGGAGAGAGAGAAGGTGGGGATTGGTAGGGTGAGAGAGAGAGAGAGAGGAGATAGGGATCAGGGTGGGAGGAGAGAGGAAGGAGATAAATAAGGAAGGAGGGATGATGGATTGGTAGGGTGGGAGGGAGAAAGAGAGAGGGAGATAGGAGTGCTAGTGTGCAGAGAGAGAGTAGGTGGGAGGATGGAGGAAGAGGGAAGGAGAGAAGGATCAGGGTGGAAGAGAGAGAGAGAGAGAGAGAGAGAGAGAGAGAGAGGAGAGAGAGAGAGAGAGAGAGAGAGAGAGAGAGAGAGAGATCATTAGGGTCGGAGGGAGACAAAGGGGAGATATGGATCTAGAAGGAGGCGCAGAGAGAGGGAGGAGATAGGATTGGCAGGGTCGAGGGAAAGAGAGAGGAGATAGGGATACGAGGGTGGGAGGTCGATAGAGAGGAGAGGGAAGAGGGAGAGGGACTATTAGGTGGGGAGGAGATAGGGATTGTAGGGTGGGATAGGGATTGGTAGGGCAGGAGAGAGAGAGAGAGAGAGAGAGAGAGAGAGAGAGAGAGAGAGAGAGAGAGGGTGGAAGGGAGAGAGAGGGATATATGGAGGGAGAGAGAGAGGGAAGGAAGGATGGAGAGAGAGAGATAGGTCTAGAGCTCAAGGATAGAGAGAGTGAGAAAGATAGGTCTAAAGATGGGAAAATAGAGAAGGGAGGGAGGGATGGATAAATAGATAGTTAAGTCTATAGTTAAATATATTGATAAGGAGAGGTCTAAAGAGGCAAGGAGGGAGGAAGAGACAAGTGGATGGATAGGTCCAAAGCTTAAGGGGAGACATAGTGAAATATAGAGAGATAGAGAAAGGGATAGAGAGATATAATAATTTATGAAGATTTGTTCATCTCCTTACTATTAAAAATATAAATATTTCATTATTGATTACTTTTTCTAATGTTTCAAGTATTTTGAGATCGGTGTTACAAAAAAATCATGAAAAAGGGACTTCGCATGCGAATAGTGAGCATTTGATGTTTTAAAAATGAAATATGAAGTTCAAATGATTATAATTAATTTTTTGTGTACAATATAGAAACACTACCTAGTCCATTGTCTAGATATCTCAATCACCTTTCCAACGGCTATAAAAAATCAAAATTTCGATAAGAAACACGAAAGTTATTCCCATTTTACTAAAGAGGGTTTTTAGGTCTTCAAAACAGATATTTGTTTTGTCTAACAAAATCTATAGACTTGAGATTTGCCTCAGATTTGGCTCGGGATTTGGTTTGGGATTGCCAAATCTGGAAAGTCAACTCAAAATACATGTTTACAAAATTTCCTTAGTTTTCTGAAGTTTTCCCTTGTGCTGGCGACTTTTTCTTTAATGAAACAAAAAAGGGTTTATAGAAAAAAAATCCGCTTTCCACCAATATAAGATGCCTTATTTTGAATTTAATAAATAATTATTATTGATTTTCCACATCCATTATGACTAAAGTCCTGATTGATTGGTTGATTGGAAAACTTCTATTATTTTCAAACTATTTCACATTTTTTGAATCTAAAAGACGCGTCACATTCTATGTTTCACATACTATAGGATAAAAAAATTGAATTTCATAAATTTTTGACAAAGTTATGGTGGTTAGACAAACACGTTTTAATAATTTTGAAATGTTCTAGTAAAAAAATCATAACTAATTATTTACATGCAAAAAAATTATTAAAGAAAGCTGACACATCTGGGCACGTGTCCTCTACATATATTGAAAGTTTTAGAAAAAAAATATTATTTTTTCTTGTACTTAGGGTGGTCAGACATACACCCTTTTATCTTTTTCTTGAAAATTTAGTACCACTGCATTGATTTACTTTTTTTCCAAAAAAGGACTAGTAACCTAGAAACTACATTCAATTTGCTACAAGTTTTGTTCTTACATATTTTTCAAATTATGTCAATAACCTATTCAAATTTTTATGTCAAGTTGGTTAACTCTATTTTTCAAATTTTTCATTGTCGCTTAGGGGCCTAGTTTGGACCCCCATGATCCTGCACTAACCCCAACCCTAATGCCAATGGTATTCAAACCCTAATCTCTAACATATAAAAATATAACAATCATAACTCTTAATTGTAATTATAGCCCTTACATTAATTATAAATTAATAAAAAATGTAACCCTAATCTTTATTTCCTCTCTAACCCTAAGACTAAACCTAACCATAACCATACAAATAACCCTAATTATATCCCTAATCTTGATCATAATCATATTTATTTACTAACCTTAACCCTAATTCTATCTATAACCCTTACTCTACCCCTAATCCTATTTCTATCTCTAATCCTAACCCTAATCCTAATTTTAACATTAATCCTAATTTTAACACAAATCCAACCCTAATCTTAATTATATCTATAACACTAATCATAACCCTTACTTTGATCCTAATCCTAACCCTAATTCTATCTCTAACCTTAAACCTACCCTTGATCCTAATTTTGTCTCTAATCCTAACCCTAACCCTATTCATGATGTAAACCCTAACCCTAATCTTAATACTAACAATAACTCCAACCCTAATACCAATTCTATCTCTAACCCTAATCATAATCATAATCCTAACCCTAACCCTAATTCTAATTCTATCTCTAACCCTTACCCTACTCCTAATTATAATTATATCTTTAATCCTAACCTTAACCCTAATCTTGATGGTAACCCCAATCGTTACTATAACCCTAACCCTAATCCTAATGCTAACCCCAACCCTAATCCTAATTTTATCTCTAACCCTAGCCCTAACCCTAATCCTAGTACTAACAATAACTCCAACTTTAATCCTAATTATATCTCTATTCCTAACCATAACCCTAATTTTGACCCCAATTTTAATCCCAACCCTAACCCTAATCATAATTTTAACACTAACACCAACCCTAATCCTAATTCTATCACTTATGCTAAAACCATAACCCTAATTTTGATCATAATCCTAACCCTAAACCTAATAACTTTTTCTTCTATGTTGCATTGCAAATGCTATTAGCACATATTTATTAATAATACATGTATAAAAACGTTAAGAGATATCCTTCTCGAAGCATTTATTTTTTAATCAATTTCTCAAATAAAAGTGCAATAGTCTGCCTCGAAAAAGATATCTCACAACATTTTATATCTATATTATTAATAAATATATGTGTGCTAATAATGAAACACTTAAATTAATAAACTAAAAAAATAATGAATTTACATGCATTCTTCTAAGATATTTGTTTGTTGTATTTTATCTTTATTGTATTTGAATTGGCATAGATTATTTTATGTCGGTGCAATGCAACGAGCGATATCCTTTAGGGGAAATGTGTCAGTTGCTACCCATGATCCAATTGTTGTTTACTCTATGCTTACTTGACCCTCCAATAACCGTCATTACATTGTTTTAATTATGCCAATAAAAAATTACAAATTACACCAATATATGTTCACTACTGAATGTGTAGTTGACCAAAAAAATTAAACAACTATTGGTACATTATCTATTTCCAATGAAAACACATTGAAAACACCTTGAATTTTTTAAAGTTTTTATTGGTCCAATGAACAGGTAGTGGCGAAGTGGTAAAGATGTAGGGGACAGAGGTTTGATAACATCCTTTTTGACCACCTTTCGCTTAACGGGTTCAAGAAGATGCATTTTAACTACCCACAAGACAATTTTTTCTTTTTAAGCTAATAACTCACTTATGAACAAGCGCAAAAAAAATTGAAGAAATTGGACCTATTATCCACTCTCTACGGATGCACGAAATTAGCCCTAACGACCACTGATACGTTTCCCCTAATCATTATTAGAAGAAGATTGGCGGAAAGTAAAATATGCTCGGCCGATGAGTGCCAACTCAGTCAACAAAAATTAGATTTCTAAGTTGACTAGTACGAAGCCAAGTCAACATTCTTGGAAGAAAATACAAAAGCCATGTAATGCATGCTTTTCCCCCTCTTGAAGCAGATACTGGTGAGAATGAACTGCCTATAAAAAAAGCTTACACGCTTGCCTGACTCCCTCACCTTCATCTCTTCATTGGGGCAGTAATAACGGGGCAAAGCAAAGTACAGATGAAGATTACCTTGATTGCATGTATCTCCATCCTCTGCTTCTCAATCGAGGGAGGTAACTTAAATTTATACTAGCATATTGTTCGTAGAAAGAAACGTTATGTATGAGATTACTGTATTGTTGAAACTAATTTTGACTCCTTTGCAGATGCTGACCAAATAGGAGTTAACAACGGCCTTCTGGGAGACAATTTGCCTCCTCAAGAGGAGGTGGTCAGTTTGATGAAGATGAATAACATTGGGAAATATAGGATTTACAAACAAGAGCCCACTGTATTCAAGGCTTTTGCAAATTCTAGCATTGAAATAATTGTGGGAGTGGCTAATTTCGACCTGCAGAGGATCTCCTCCGGCCAGAAGGAAGCAATCAAGTGGGTGGCCGACTACGTAAACCCCTACTTTCCTGCCACCAATATCAAATACATTGCTGTGGGAAACGAAGTGTTGGGTAAGGCGGAGACTGCCAAGTATGTAGCATATCTTCTCCCCGCCATGATTAACATCCAAAAGGCTCTCCAGAAGGCCAATTTGCAGAATAAAATCAAGGTCTCCACAGCCTTGGCGGCGAGGGACCTCATAGAGGCCCTGTCATTCCAGGCTCCTTCAAAGGGAACCTTTACTCATAAAGTTGAAAACGATACTAGCTCTGTTCTGAACTTTCTTCAACATACCCGCTCTCCCTTCTTGGCCAATGTGTTTCCCTTTTTCATTTACAATAGCAGCAGGGATTCCTATAGGTTAGATTATGCCCTCTTCAAACCCACGGCTCCTGTAGTGAAGGACGGGAATAAGATTTACAAATACTTGTTTGACGCCATGATTGATACTCTGTACTCTGCAATGGAATCCGTGGGGTATTCCAACATACCTATTGTTGTTACTGCTACTGGATGGCCCTCTAAGGGAAACGATGTGGCTACCATACAGAATGCTAAGATTTACAATAACAATCTTATAAAACATGTACTCTCAAAGTCAGGGACGCCAAAGAGACCTGCAAAGAGCCCAGAGACTTGCATCTTTGCTCTGTTTAACGAGAATCAGAAGGCTGGAGATGAGACCGAGCGCAACTTTGGGCTATTCTACCCTAACAAGCAGCCTGTTTACCCTGTTAACTTTTCTCCCTAACTAGGCTTCGTATTTCATGTGCTTAGTATATAAATAACAGTTCGATACGTATGACTATAGATAATAAAACTTGTGAAAGTTTGTTAGCTTTCATGTTGTTCAACTTCACTTTTATTAGTTTGACTCTCAATGGGAGTGTCTTATTATTAGTATCTGTTTTCTGCAATAATACTTTTAAAAAGTTTAAATATGTAAATTTTTTAAAATAAAATTTGTTAAAGTATATTGTATTTGTTGATGATGAAAAATTTGTTTGTCTTGATATATTTTTATGTCATATAGCATAGACTTCATATTGGCATCCATCTTATGTTATGCTTAATGCTCATGTTCTAATGTACCTAGAATCAAACATGGTGTGTGTTGGGATTTTTTGTTTGTTTTATATAATAATTTAAATTGTTTTTTACTTCAAGTTGTCAAAAAGATTCTAGGAACATTAAAAATAAATAAATGACAAAAAAATGTAAAGCATCAAGTGTGAACAAGATGAACATATGAAAAAGTGCTCATTTTTCCTTCTTCGTTGAGCTATGCTAGACTTAGGGGTGTTCCCTATTATTTCTCTTAAAATTTCACTACTTCTATAACATTTTTCATAATATAAAATATGATTGAAGGGTTTCTAATCTTTAGACCTATATTAATGATATAGAACTACAATTTACCTATCACTAGCCAAGATAGGGTAGCCTATTTGAAAAGCACACAGAGAATTAAAATGGTGCAAAGAAATTTCATAAATGAATACAACAATAAAAATGAGAGAAAATGTAAATCAATTTGCAACATTTATGTTAGTCGACAACTAAGGATAAGTAATTTGAATTATGACAAGGTAAGATATTATTTAAAGAATTATGGACAAATGGGAGAAGATGAGTGACTAGTGCCTTCATCATTTGGGTATAAATTCAAAAAATTAGGTTCTTACTATAGAAAATTATTGTAAAATATAAACCAATTTAAGTAGCTCATAAATATTTAACTATCTTATGCGAAGTTAATGACATAAATTTCAACTCTTTATTTTTTTCTAGAATTCTACTTAAAAATCATTTACAAGTTAGAATATAAATTTTCTACTAAATATGGAAGATGCCACATTAAACAAAACATTTAGCTTGGTATTTTATTGAATTCCAAGAAATAACCAACATATCATTAGTAGAAAATGCAACAAATGTGTACTCATAAATTTACACCTTACAAAATTATAGCTAGAATAATAGGATATAATTTTGAAAATTCAACAAAGATTGTATTGCATTGATTTCCCTAAACTAACATTACATAAGAAATTACAACAATATGAGACTTGTAACTCCTATTACATCCTTTATTATCCAATAAATTCTACACCAAGTATTAGATAATTGGAGGTCCCTTTTACAAATAACAGAAAATATTATTTATAGAAGAAGATAATACTTGTCTCACGTGGATGATTTACACTTGTCAACTCCTTTTGGGTAAATGCAAGAAGATGAGTCCACAAAAAGTAGAAATTTTTACCTAAGGAAAAAACCCGAAATTGGCTTGAAGAAAACAGGATCCCACTTTTTAATAAATGAGAGATCCCGCTTTTGAAAAATGGGACCCCTTTAGGTTTGAGATCCCAAGCCAAAAATCTAAACAGGATCCCACTTTTTAATAAACGAGATATCTCGCTTTTGAAAAATGGGACCCCTTTAGGTTCGAGATCCCAAGCCAAAAATCTAAACAGGATCCCATTTTTTTAAAAAACGAGATCCAATTTTTTAAAAAAATGAGATCCCATTTAGTAATGGTGTCTCGAATCGGCCTTCGAGAAATAGGATCTCATTTTGTAGTGGTATTTATTTATTTTTTAAATGAAACAATAGTCATTTCCACTGTGTGTGCGAGATCCTGATTAAGGAGGACAAACAACGACCTCCAAGTATGCATTTTTATTTACCTGTTATAAAAGAAATGGTGATTTGTAGAAGAAGAAGAAAACATGAAATGAAACCCTCATATATTGAATAGAAAGAAAAAAATCAACCTTAAATTGTAACCTAAGAAAAAAAATTACCTTTTGAAACCTTGAATTGTTCAATCAAACAAAAAAAAAAACATTTAAAAACACTAAATTGAAAAGAAACAAAAATTGCATTTGAAAACCCTAAATTGAAATGAAACAAAAAAATTGCATTTGAAAACCCTAATTGCTTTTGAAACCCTAATTTGAAATCGAACAAAAAAAATTGTATTTGAAAACCCAAATTGAAATCAAACAAAAAATTTGCATTGAAAACCCTAATTGCTTCTTGAAACCCTAAATTGAATTCAAACAAAAAAATTGCATTTGAAAACCCTAAATTGAAATTAAACAAAAAAATTTGCATTTGAAAACCCTAATTTCAAGCTTGAATATTTAATAATGGAAAAAATTCATTTGCATTGCTTAAATGTTTTAAATTTCATTTGCATTGTATGGAGACAAGTATGTAGGCATGCGTATGGAAGAAATTATTCGATAGGTTTAGGTTGATACATAGTAAATTAGGGTCCTTGATATTGACAATGAAATAGGATTTCATAAATATTATGCATTTAAATGTGTATTCATTAAGTTGGAGACATTTTGAGACACAATCAATTAAACATTATGAACATAGATATAATTAGATTAGAAAACAATATGTTAAATCTTACTTGTGTGACTAGTGGATCATTAGAATTGATATAAATTATGTGTTTCTATTATGGATTATGCTCAATTAATTTATGTATTTATTACCACATGATAAATTAATAGATCTAAATTTATGCATAATTTATGATGCTTCATTATGTTCTATTGAGATGTTAAATTATTATTTTTACCTTACAATGAAAAATATATTTAACATGTACTTTGGTGTTTTATATTGTTTTCTAATGGCCAATTAAAGGGAATTGTATGTGGTACCTTAATCGAGTTAATAATATGGGCCTTATGCATCTATTATGATTCATACTATCTTACAACATGATACTATGTCATAATGTGTTACAATTTAAACCATGATTGTTAAAAACTAAGTAGGTAGTTAAATTTCCTCACTAGAAGAGTAGACCTCAACATAATTTTATGATCACTTATATACTTATATGTTAGTGATATATATTCTATTTTTATGGATCTTCAATGAGTAAACATATGTGTGAAGCCTAGGCTCAAACCCATGTTTACAAGGTATCTAGCTAGAGCATTATAAAACTTGGTCCATGAGTTAAAGATCATTACTCAATAATTATATGGGAAAATACCCTTAAAGTAACTCTACATTGACTCACCTCTTAAGAGTTTTGTTGACCTTGTTCCCAAGAATAATGTAGCTAGTTTAGGATCAATGAATCATTTTTCCCTATGCTTGAATGCTTAACAATCCTCAAATTTACTATGGATGATTGCCTTGATCTAGATAGAAAATTAATCCAAATTTGGTCATAGGTTATATTTCCACACCTTTTATTCATAGACTTCAAAGACGATTAGGGAAGGAATAGAAATTACCAATACTAATCAAGGATTCAATAACCAAATTTTAAGATCTAGCTCCAACAACTTGTCAAGACACATTTTGATTTTCTCTAAATATAAGTATTTCTATAAATTCAAGGGTAGGCCATAGAGACTATCCTAAATTTTCAAATGTGGGCTAATTTATAGTTGTGTGCTTAATTCCTTGATCATAGAAGTAATCTAAGGAAATTGTCAGTCTATTCATAAACTAATGTTTTTGCATATGTGATGAATCAAAAATATTAACCCCCTTGCCATCCTATTACCCTAAACCCTAAACCGATGTCTTAAGGGGTCCTTTAATATGACATTTCTTAAGGGGATCAAAGAAGTTCTCAAAATTTGGTGAAGTTGCCTAAGGCAACCAAATTTAACAATAATAAGATTGTGCAAGATTACATAACATGAATGAGATTTCATGAGAGGTTGGTCAGCTGAAAAAAGAGCTATATCAATCAACTATTCCACAAGAAAATGTTGCTCACTAACTTTCAAGTCCATTATTCCAAGGGCCACCCAAACTTCAACATTTTTAGGTTCTATCAAGTCCATTATTTGGAAGGAACTCATTTTGGAAGCCTTTTGTGTTTCAAAATGTAACTAACATTGTAGTTATATCATGAGTATCTCTACCAATAAAAAATTTATAGAACATTGCAAGGTCTTTTGAAGACCCTTTAAAATATTAACTTTTAGTAAACACATAGAGTTGAGAAAGATAGTGCTTCATTATTTATGGTTTATTTATAGTTTGACATTGATGTAAGAAAAATTAGTTAAAGCTAGAAGCACTATCTTGAACTTCACCAAATTTTATCCCCTTAAGCCATCAAATGTTTTGTCCTAGGACCTTAATTCATAGATCCCCTTTAGCCATCCTTTTACCCTAAACCCTAAACCCTAAATCCATCATTTTTTCCTAGTACCTTAATTCATAGATCCCCTTAAGCCATCTCATTACCCTAAACCCTAAAGCCATCATTTTGTCCTAGGACCTTAATAAAATTTGGTTGTCTTAGGCAACTTCACCAAATTTTATTCCCTTAAGCAACACCATTTTGTCCTAGGACCTTACTACATAGATCCCCTTAATCCATCCTATTACCCTAAACCCTAAACTCTAAACTCTAAACTCTAAACCCTAAACCCTAAACCCTAAAGCATTCATTTTGTCCTAGGATCTTAAAATGAAATTTGGTTGCCTTGGAAAAATTCACCAAATTTTATTCCCTTAAGCCATGTAATTTTGTCCCAGGACCTTACTACATAGATCCCCTTAAGCCATCCTATTACCCTAAACTCTAAACTCTAAACCCTAAACCCTAAAGCCATCATTTTGTCTTAGGATCTTAATGAAATTTGGTTGCCTTAGGAAACTTCACCAAATTTTATTCCCTTAATCCATGTAATTTTGTCCTAGGACCTTACTGCATAGGTCCCCTTAAGCCATCATATTAACCTAAACCTAAATCCATCATTTTTTCCTAGGACCTTAATTCATAGATCCCCTTAAGCCATCCTATTTCCCTAAACCCTAAACCCTAAACTCTAACCCTAGACCCTAAAGCATTCATTTTTTCCTAGGACCTTAAATGAAATTTGGTTTCCTTGGGAAACTTCACCAAATTTTATTCCCTTAAGCCATGTCATTTTGTCCTAGGAACTTAATTCATAGTTCCCCTTAAGCCATCCTACAAGGAGCCCTTTAAAAGCCAACATAATTTCTCCTACTTTAATGTAAATTTTAATGAGATTTCACATCACATTAACAATTAATTGTTTTTCATTCAAGTAACATGCCTTAGACATAAATGAGGCTTACATGTTTTATCATTTGTATTCAATTAGGCCATTTATATTGAATGGTTTAAGGGAATTTTTAAACATGTATCTTACACTTTGAAATTACAAATATAATGCAAGTTCACTTATATCTTATAGATCATGGATCAATTCAATAATGACAATATCCATAATCCACCTCCACGCCCTCCATCTCCACCACCTTCACCTCCACCTCCACCCACTCCACCTCATAACCCCCTCCTCCACCACCTGAATCTGATGGTGCTCTCTTGCAAGCATAGATCGATGTGAATGTTAGATCCATTCAGGATCAAATCAACTCTATTTAGAATGAAGAATGTATTACACAACATTTGAGGTGTTTTACATCAATGATGAAATATTGTTTTTATACTATTAGGTCCATGGATGTGGTCTTAGATGAGCATCGAAGATGGCTAGGGGTAAACCCTTAAAACTGGTTTACAATTCCAGTGACGAAGGAAAAGTTGCAAAACATGCTCCCATGCAAAAAAAAAAGTTTTTGGGGGTTTGAACGAACATCTGGTTCGAGCGAACCCAAAGGGGGTTCGCTAGAACCCCCCTTCGAGTGAACCTATTAAATGTCAGGTCCCACATTTCCTGGGGAAAAAAGCAAAGGAATGGGTTGTGGAAAGGGGGTTGGCTTGAACCCTAGTTTGAGCAAACCTTGGTTCGAGCAAACCTCCAAGGGGGATTCGCTTGAACCCCCCTTTTCCCCCCTTCTCCCCCTTTGGCACTAAAAAACTCCAAAAATTTTCCCTTCGAAGCTCGAGTTGAGGATGAAAATGGAGGAGAATTCACAGACCCAACTGGCTAATATTAGTCCTCAAAACGATATATCCAATGAATATAATTTTAATATTTTTTGGTTTTATTATGTATTTGTTTTTTTAGTTTGATTAAACATAGGTTTTTCACTGAAAATCAAGCTCTATGTTCTGCACGTGTGGAAAAATAGTAGATTATAATTTATTTTTTTAAATATTAGTGCACTAGATATTGAATTCATTGATCCAACAAAATAAATAAATAAATTTTGATACATACAAAAAAAGTTATGTTGTATACGGTTTGCTTATGTCTGAATTGTAATTGATTTGAATTTGAAACTTGATTAAGGAAAAAATATTCAATAAAACACTATGAAACCAATTGGAATCACTAGATATCATAGTTACAAATCTAAATTTGGAAAAAATAGAATTTTATCCTTCATGGAAAAAATGTTATGTTGTATACGGTGAGCATTACTCCTTAAAAATGGTGTTTACTGAAAAAAACTAGTTTGCAAAGGAGATGGATAAAAGAAGTGCAATCTAATTCCAATTTTTTTTTAAAATATATATTTAGAATCTACAGAAAAAATGTCACAAATCACTAGTTTGCATCATCTTCAAATTCCTCATGTTTTAGCCGCTATAGGTGCCCGAAAGTGAAGATTTAGTTAGAAAAAATCAATTCAGTGTCAAGTTTGGCCAAAAATTGTAAACCAGTATTGTGGGATCACCCCTAGAGGAGAGGAGAAAGTTTGATTCTAAAAAGGCAAACACAAAGAAATGAAGAGATGTAGTAGAGAGCCACAACACTTTATAAATTAAGACAATGATCTTATATTTATGAATTTATGAATTTGGTTTGATGGATATTTTTTGTGATGAATTTGTGAATTTGGTTGGATGGATATTTTTAGTGATGAATTTATGAATTTGGTTGGATGGATATTTTTAGTGATGAATTTATGAATTTGGTTGGATGGATATTTTTAGTGATGAATTTATGAATTTGATTGGATGTATGTTTTTTAGTGTTGAATTGATGAATATAATAGTATAATGATGAATTTATAATAGTATATTTTATGACTACTATCATAATTCCTCTTGTTGGAAAAATAATTTACATGCGTTAGACAAAAATGAGCTTTTTGTGAATTTTTTAAGTTTATTTTTTAGTATGTACATGTATTAAAATTACATAGTTGGGTGGGTGCAAAAAGATGGGCCAAAAAGTGGCCAAAATTTCAAAAGTAATTTGAAAGGCTATAACGTGCTCACATTATGGCTTGGTGTGACCGAGCCAAAGGCTTGGTTACATCGAGCCTATATCACGCTCGCGGTATAACATGAGCACATTATAATGTGCTTGTATTATAACACGATCATGTTATAGCTCATTTAAGCAAAAAAAATGACTTCATTTTATTTTGACTGTGTTTTTTGCTGCCCATGACCAAATACCTTGCATTTGCATGCTTGCATTCTAGAAGGATTTTAAATTACAATTTCTTCATTGATTTTTTGTAAATTCATTGCCAAGATTTCACCACGTCAATAAGGAGGTCAAACAAGTAAGAATTGTTTGTTTTTTTGTTTGTGAATTTGTTGTTAAATAGGTAATTTTAGGTTATTTTTTATATTGCTTTGTTTAATTTGTAGGAGATGTTAATGAACTTGAAAACCCTCCTCAAAATCTTGAACAACCACAACAACAAGCACCCAAACAAAATCCTCAACAACCACAACAACAATCTCCTCCACCAATTCCTCAACATCCTCCTGGCACTCAACAAAATTTAATGGGGGTAATTGAAAACAATAAAAAATAGATTGAGGAGGTAATCATGAGGTTGAACAATCTAGTAAGTTCAACCATGGAAAGAAGAACACTTTCAAGTTCACTTCAAGAAATGTTAAAACATGTAGGTGCAATTAACAAACAATTAAGTGGTTGGGAAGATAGGTGGTAGGCATATATGAATTTTTATGCAAATAAATTATCATATAAAGAAGTAAAAGAGGGAAAAATTATAAAATATGATTTGTGCTCACTATTCACTGACCCACACACAAATCAAAATCTCGACCTTAATTCCAAGAGGTTTCCTATCCATTGGTGCCACCACCAATGGATTAGGAATAATTTTTTGGGATAAGTTGTACATGGTTTTTGACTATCCACCATGCAAAAATTGCAAAGTGCCCCAATATTCCTTGAGGAAACTCTACTATGAGTTCATCCTCAAAAAATCCCCAACTATTTTGATATGAGGGAATTTTAAGGGAGAGGTGGTGGGTTAGCACAGGATAGACCTGGTGCACGACTGGATCCTCAACGACAAGGGAGATGAGCTCTCGCTAGGCCGGATCATGAGCATGTTGTTATCCTTTATGTCACAAAGGAGAATGCTGAGGTGGACACTTTGCAATCTATTAACTCTTTGAACTAGAGTATCATCTAGCATGCCAATCCTGTAGTACAATTCCATCTAGGGGAGTCTTCAAGGGGTAGGCTTCCACCCCATTCTTGCTAGGTGTGCAGGTCACCTTGTGCATATGATCCCAAAGAAACTCAAGAGGATCATGTGTAGGATATGTCTACATCCGTGAGGATGGTGATGGCAACTAAAATTTTGAATGAGGCTTTCAACATCAATACTCAGGTAAATGTTAGCATGTTTATTGAATATAATTTATTAAATTTCATTTTTGAAATGCAAGATTAACTAATTTAGTTTAATGATTGTAATTAAATTTTAGGGTCACAATGTTGATACTGGATACACTGTCCCTCCACCTATTTATTACTCCACTGCATCTATCGCTGATAACTAGTAAACAATTATAAATTTATTACATGTGAATAGAATTATTTTATGAATGGTATTCTAATATCTAATTTTGGATGTTGAATAGGCTAATATTGGAGGTTTTGTGGGAACACTTCCCAGGGCCAGTGGAGTTGGATAAACCTTCACGAAGGTAATAGAATAAAGAATTTAACTAATGAATTTTACTTAATAGATTTGTGTATTTTATATTCATATCATTGATTACATTGCATTGCACATATTTCAAACTCAAATAATTACTTCACATTGCATAACTAATAACTAGATGTTGATAGATGAAAAAATTTCAACTACAATATAGTTGTTTATAAAGTCAACATAAGCAGTGATGCAATTACTTCATATAGCATAAGTAATAACTAGGAGCAGTTTCCAATTGCATTTGTTTGTCATGGAATTCCATGAGACCACTTTTTATTAAGGAATTTTTTCAAACAATTCACTTCCTTTTCTATGCTATGGATGCTTGGAAGAAATATATGAAAGAATAATAGTAAGAAATAACATAGATAAGGCAATGATTTGTTTGAAAAAATGTCTCAAATAAATGTGGTCTCATGGTGATGTCCCAATTTCTTTGAGGCAATTTTTCAAACAGCTCATTGCCTTTTCTATGCTACCACATTTTTCATACATGTCTACCAAAGCATTTTATCAAACTACTCACTTCCTTGTTGTTGTGGCTAAAAGCCTAAAGAAGGTGCTTTCCAACAAACTATGGATTCTTGGAAAAAAATCTATCAAAGCATAATAGTAAGCAATAGCATAGACAAGGCAGTGAGTAGTTTGAAAAAATGCTTCAAAGAAATGTGGTCTCATGGTGATGGAATGCTATTCTCTCACCATGAGACCACATTTCTTTGAGGCATTTTTTCAAACAGCTCACCACCTTTTCTATGCTACCGCATTTTCCATACATGTCTACCAGAGAATTTTTTATCAAACTACTCACTTCCTTGCTACTATGGCTAAAGGCCTAAAAAAGGGGCTTTACAAAAAACTATGGATGCTTGAAAAATATCTATCAAAGCATAATAGCAAGCAATAGCATAGACAAGGCAATGAGTAGTTTGAAAAAATGCCTCGAAGAAATGTGGTCTCATGGTGATGGAATGCCATTCCATCACCATGAGACCTCATTTCTTTGAGGCAATTTTTCAAACAACTCACTACCTTTTTATGCTACCACATTTTCCATACATGTCTACCAAAGCATTTTATCAAACTACTCGCTTCCTTGCTGCTATGGATAAAGCCTAAAAAAGGTGCTTTCCAACAAAATATGGATGCTTGGAAAAAATATATCAAAGCATAATAGTAAGCAATAGCATAGACAAGGCAGTGAGTTGTTTGAAAAAATGCCTCAAAGAAATGTGATCTCATGGTGATGGAATGAAATGTGATCTCATGGTGATGGAATTCATTCCATCACCATGAGATCACATTTCTTTGAGGCATTTTTTCAAACAACTCACTGCCCTTTCTATTCTACCACATTTTCCATACATGTCTACCAAATAATTTTATCAAACTGTTCACTTGCTTGTTGCTATGGCTAAAATCCTAAAAAAGGTGCTTTCTAACAAACTATGGATGCTTGGAAAAAATATATCAAAGCATAATAGTAAGAAATAGCATAGACAAGGAAGTGAGCACTTTGAAAAAATTCCTTGAATAAATGTGGTCTCATGGTGATGGAATGTCATTCAATCACCATGAGACCACATTTCTTTGAGGCATTTTTTCAAAAAGCTCACAGCCTTTTCATGCTACCACACTTTCTATACATGTCTACCAAAGCATTTTGTCAAACAATTTACTTCCTTGCTACTATGGCTAAAAGCCTAAAAAGGGTGTTTTCCAACAAAATATGGATGTTTGGAAAAAATATATCAAAGAATAATAGTAATCAACAACATAGACAAGGCAGTGAGTAGTTTGAAAAAATGCCTCGAAGAAATGTGGTCTCAAGGTGATGGAATGCCATTCCATCATCATGAGACCACATTTCTTCGAGGCATTTTTTCAAACTACTCACTGCCTTGTCTATGTTGTTGATTACTATTGGTCTCATGGTGATGGAATGTCATTCAATCACCATGAGACCACATTTCTTTGAGGCATTTTTTCAAAAAGCTCCCAACCTTTTCATGCTACCACACTTTCTATACATGTCTACCAAAGCATTTTGTCAAACAATTTACTTCCTTGCTACTATGGCTAAAAGCCTAAAAAGGGTGTTTTCCAACAAAATATGGATGTTTGGAAAAAATATATCAAAGAATAATAGTAATCAACAACATAGACAAGGCAATGAGCTATTTGAAAAAATGCCTCGAAGAAATTTGGTCTCATGATGATGGAATGGCATTCCATCATCATGAGACCACATTTCTTCGAGGCATTTTTTCAAATAGCTCACTGCCTTTTCTATGCTACCACATTTTCCATACATGTCTACTAAAGCATTTTATCAAACAGCTCACTTCCTTGCTCCTATGGCTAAAATCCTAAAATAGCTAATTTCCAACAAACTATAGATGCTTGGAAAAAATCAATTAAAGCATAATAGTAAGCAATAGCTTAGAAAAGGCAGTGAGTAGTTTGAAAAAATGCCTCAAAGAAATGTGGTCTCATGGTGATGGAATGCCATTCCATCACCATGAGACCACATTTCTTTGATGCATATTTTCAAACAACTCACTGCCTTTTCTATGCTACCACATTTTCTATACATGTCTACCAAAGCATTTTAACAAACTACTCACTTCCTTGTTGCTATGGCTACAAGTCTAAAATAGGTGCTCTCTAACAAACTATGGATGCTTGTAAAAAAATTATCAAAGCATAATAGTAAGCAATAGCATAGACAAGGCAGTGAGTATTTTGAAAAAATGCCTTGAAGAAATGTTGTCTCATGGTGATGGAATTCCATTCCATCACCATGAGACCACATTTCTTTGAAGAATTTTTTCAAACAGCTCACCGCCTTTTCTATGCTACCACATTTTCCATACATTTATACCAAATAATTTTATCAAACTACTCACTTCCTTGCTGCTATGGCTAAAAGCCTAAAAAAGGTGCTTTCCAACAAACTATGGATGCTTGGAAAAAATCTATAAAAGCATAATAGTAATTAATAGCATAGATAAGGCAATGAGTAGTTTGAAAAAATTCCTCGAAGAAATGTGGTCCCATGTTGACAGAATTCCATTCCATCACCATGAGACCACATTTCTTTGAAGCATTTTCTCTTGCCAATCAAACAACTACATCTCAACTACTTCAAAACATTCTCGCATAATGAGAAAGTTGATTTTTTATAGGTTATCTAAGTAACATAAGGTTGGTACGCTTTTGGTCAACAAGGTTTATCTTTTGCGTGTTTCTCTTTAGGTTTAGTCCAACCTAATACTTGGATAACACGTTTTGCTCTATGTGTCAAAAGGAATTTTGTATTAAGCCGACATGTCCTTTTTGAATTTTGGGTGTTCCCTCATTTAGTCATACCTAATTGATAAACAAATTTATGACTGCATATATAATGGTCATGTGGTGAAGATAAGATATATCAATGATATATGAATAATGCGACAAGTATAATGGTGTGAAGTTATGATAGTGTTGATACACCGACAACCAGAGTATAAATTTGATATTTGTTTTAGAGCATAACCGAAACTGTTTTCAGCACCTTATAGGTGCACTTCAATTAATTTTTGGCAATGAGCCACATCTTTTGTATCTTGGAAATAAGCCACATTTTGTATTCAGGCTATGAGCCTTCTTAAGGACAATGAGTCCTTGCAATGAGCCTTGTAATATCTTATAATCGGTTATAATATATTGTGAGCTAATCCTCACCATGGTTTTTCCCATTTTGAGTTTTCCACATTAAAATCTTGGTGTCAATGTGTTATGATCTCTTTTATGTTTTGGTTTACTATTGCTATTATATGTGGATTGATAATTGGATGGTTAGTAATTAACTTGGCCAGCAGAATACTGATTCACCCCCCCTCTTAGTATTTGGTATATTCAACACCCTTAACCCTTAAACCCTCTACCCTTAACCCTCTACCCTCTATCTCTCTCCCACTCCCTCCCCCCACTCTCTCTCTCCCTCTCTCCCTCTCTCAAGTCTCTCTCTCTCACCCACTCATTGCTTGTATGTCTCTCCCCTCTACTCTTAACCCTCTGCCCTTAACCCTTAAACCCTCTACCCTCTCTACCATCTCTCTCTCTCAAGTCTCTCCCTCTTACCCCTTCTCCCTCTCTTAGGTCTCTCTCACTCACTCACTCACTCCTATCTCTCTCTCATCTACCCTTAACCCTTAAACCCTTAAACCCTCAACCCTCTACCCTTAACCCTCTACCCTCTACCCTTTTTTAAAAGAATGAAGAAGATGCCCTCCAGATTTGTTTTAATTCTTTCCAACATTGGTTGGCAATTGACTAAGTAATTTGTGTGTCTATCTTCATCCGAAAACCTTCACAGTAATAGGATATTCTATGTGTTTTTGATATGTTACTCGAGAAATTCAGTTACAGGTATAAACGAGTTTTTAGCTTATTTTCTTAATGTGATTTAGTTATCTAAGTGACAAAAGGTTGGTACTCTTTTGGCCAACAAGTTTTATCTTTTTTTTGTTTCTCTTTAGGTCTTGACCGACCTAATACTTGGATAACATGTTTTTCTCTATGTCAAAAGGAATTTTGTATTAAGCTGACATGTCCTTTTTGAATTTTGGGTGTTCCCTCATTTAGGCCGACCTAATTGATAAAGGAAGATATGACTACGTATATATAATGGTCATGCAGTGAAGAGAAGATATATCGGTGATATATGAATAATGTGGCAAGTATAATGGTGCAAATTTTTGATAGTGTTGATACACCAACAACCAAAGAAGAAGTTTGATATTTGTTTTAGAGCATAATCGGAACTGGTTTCAACACTTTTTAGGTGCACTTCTTCAATTCATTTTTGGCAATGAGCCACATATTTTGTATCCTAGCAATAAGCCACATTTTATATTCAGGTTGTGAGCCTTCTTAAGGACAAAGATTCCTAGAAGTGAGTTGTGTAATATCTTAATTGTTTATAATATATTGTGAGCTAATCCTTACCATGGTTTTTCCCATTTTGGGTTTTCCACGTTAAAATATTGGTGTCAATGTGTTATGATCTCTTTTATGTTTTGGTTTACTGTTGCTATTAGATGTGGATTGATAATTGGATGGTTAATAATTAACTTGGCCAACATAATACTGATTCACCCTCCCTCTCAATATTCAGTATATTCAACAATTGGTATCAGAGATTGGTTCCTCGGAATAAGACTAACAACTTGAGGAAGGTCCCAAAAATTAAACACATGGTTGGCAAATACTATTATGTTCCTCTAGAAGAAAATTCCAAATCTAAAGAGATAAATGTTACTCTTGAGGAATTGAATAAAAGCGAGGATGAGAAGGAAACTTTGAAAGGAAATATGAAGGAAGCAAATGATTGCATCAAGAAATTGAGAGAACAAATTAAAAAATTCAAGGATAGACATAGAGAAGTTAGTGATCAGTTGAACAAGGCTAATAAGGTCATTACCGAACTGAAAGTAGAAATAGAAGAAAATAAGTAAATTGAGGAATGCCAGAAAGCTGAAATCTAGAATAAATCTGGAAAAAGTGAAAGCACGTGAAGAAAGGTTCAAGAAAAGCTCTACAATGCTTGATGAATTGATTTCATCTCAGAAACCTGCTAAGGACAAAAGTGGTCTAGGACTTGAAGAAGTAAAATGCTCAAAGACTAAATCGATTCTCAAAAAAATGGACAATCAAAGGAAACCTCAAAGGAATGCTTATCAAAACAAGAATCGAAGGATCAATACCAGAAGAGTCCCTATTCGACAACCTAATGCACAAAGGTACCCATCTTTTAATGGTTTTTGTTTCTCATGCAATAAATTCGGTCATAGAGCAACAAAATGTAGTAGGATGAACCAAAATAGAATAAGTTAGAATGTTGGATTCTTTGTTGATCAATGTTATATTTGCAACAATTTTAGACATAGAGCTATTGAATGTAGAAGCCATATGATGATGAAAATGTTTAATATCGGTAGAAGAATTCAGTCTTTTCAAGGCTACTATTACACATGCAATATCTTTGGACACAAGGCTAATCAATGTTGGTTAAGGATGAGTGCAAACTCTCTTGACCAAGGATATGTTGCATGCCACTCTTGCAATAAACCAAGACATATCTCAAAATTTTGCAAGAGCAAAGTTGGGAAGAAACCGAATTCGGAACAGAGGAACACGCCAGTGAACAAAGTAAATCCTAAAGAAGTAAGGAAATAAATGGAAAAAAAAATGGAGAAAGAAGGAAGAACCTGAGAACAAGGATGAATCAAATAATCATGTATCTGCATATGGTGTAGATGCCTCTTCTAAGAGTTGAACCCATTAATGGTTTCATGGGGAGAAGTCACATAAAAATATAACAAACCCTTGTTATATGAGGTGTTATACGATGACACAAGGATATGTGATGTTAATATTCATTTTGAAGGAAATGGAGAAAATTCTGGTGGAAAATAAGCGAAGCAGAAGAATTGTGGAGCTTTTTGGTTTATAGTGCATTTCACAATGTGGCTGACAAATTTAAAGTTGAAAAGCAATAAATGCAAAATTAGGGAAAAACCATAAAGAATAAATTAAGAGACTAAATAAAGGAAAAACACATTTGCGCAAATTGGGAGAAGTAGTGCAATATGAAGCAAGAAAGAAAGCAAGTCAGAGTACCGTACATTGAAACCCTAGTTCTTGACAAGCAAGGTATCTGAATTTCGTGTTTTTCAAAATTGAAGGAACTCTTTGTTAAGCTTATTCAAGATTGTTTGGGAAATATGGCCACACCTACTATTGTGGAAATTTCTGAGAGGCCCCAACCAAAGTTCAGAAGATGTCCATGTAAATTTTATGAAAATTATCCAATGGGTTCATTCTCACACATTTCGAGGGATGTGCTACCCACAGAAGATCCAAGAACATACATTTGTGGAAAACTTGAATAATTTGATCACCAAGATCTGAAGAATTTGTGGGATAATGAGTTAACTGATAACCTACTGCTCAAGGCAAAATGTGAAAACCTAGTTCGAACGAAGCTGAGCGTTTGGAACTGGTTCCCAAAATTTTCAAGCGAGAGTGAGGCAAAAAATTTCAAGATGGCTCTCAGTAGGATTCATGACAATCTTGTATGATTAAATGAACCAGGTGTTATCAACAAAGAGGCAATTCGAGCTATTACTGGTATTTGTGACATTGGTGCCATTATAGTTCTAAAAGCAATGAAGAACGATGAGGTTACAAGGTTAACTAGTGCCAAGTTTGATGGGAGAGCCCTAACCACGAAGTCTATCACAAACCCTACAATCAAGTATGTTGCCATTATGATTGGAAAAAACTTTATTTCATAAATAGAGAAAATTCAGTATCAGTCATGGCTATTCAAACAACTTATGAAACGATGGTGAATGGATAGAATTTTGATCTCCATGAGTTGCTAAGATTGATAATTTTGGAAAACCTAAGTATGAAAAAGGCAAAGAAACATGTCTTTAAGTTCAATACTTTAGTTGTTTGCTTTATATTCTATTTTCTAAGAGAGTTACTTGGGAGAAAGAACATAATATGGGATAACTCCATACCAATCGCTCATCAAATTTGTGATTATTTACACAGTTTAGGAGATTTTAAGACACAGAACAATGCCCTAACTCCTTTCTTTGTAGTCTTTCAAAATGAAATACATGACAGAGATAGGATTCCAAGAAGTTTGGTGAAGAAGTATGAGAAGGAGATGAAATTTGTTATGTCTACAAATGAATTCATCATTGAGGTTGTAGAACCTAGAATTTGTTGGATTGAACCTCTAAGATATGAGATAGAAGAGAAAATTGTTGAAAGGTACATTGAGATTTTGTTAGCAAGTCCCAAACACCCCTCTCTACCTAGGCTCGGTACATATGAGGAGAAATCTATTGAAATTCATTTAGAAGCTACTGCATCTAAAAGAAGAAAGAAATTTGAAGCTTTCTTCCAATACGTAGCATACACTAAGAATGAAATATAACTATTGAAGGAAGTCCTTGAAGGGAGGAAAGCTAAGTCTACGGATCTACTTTCTGAACCCAGAAAATTAGGAAGGCCATCTTCTGGTGCTACACCAACACCTATTTCCAGCTCTACCATACTTAGTACAACTAATGTTGTGAAATGAAAGAGAAAGGAACAAAGTGTCCCTACATCTGATAATGTTACTTCCCCTACCAGTCCTAGTACTAGGGCATCTAAAAGGAAGGACACACCTATTGCTACACCATCTGCTGCTTCAAGAGGAAGAAGAATATTTAAAGAAAAATATCACAAGAAAAGGAATTTGAGTGATGTTATTGAGGAAGAAATTGCACTTGGTCTAGAAGGGGAGCAACAGTTAAAAAAAAAAAGAAGTAGTAGTACCCTCGGTGAAGGAGTCAAAACCAGTATTGTTGTCTCTACAGATGAAGAGTTAGAAGAAGCAGAGGATTCTTACCGAATTCATGTACATACAAACAAGAATGAAGAAGGCTCGTCTATCCCTATGGAGAACATGTTTGGTTCTTCTTCGATAAGAAATCATCCTCCCTTGGTTCTCCAAACCTTAGTGAACTATATGATTGATAATGATCTTATGTCAATTGTTGAGTTATATGATGAAGTAAATGATGAAGGAAAATAAACCATCATAAATGTTTTTTCTCAGTACATAGTTATCTGCAAAATAAATATGGATACCATATAGTCAAAGGTTACTAAAAATGTGCGGAATGAATTATTACTTAGAAGGAAAGAAGCTTTAAATGTCGAAAAAAAAATGAGAAGAGAAGTCGTAAAATATGAAATTTCAACTTAGTCTGAAATAGAAGCTACAAATATGTTGAATGATTTTTCTACATTGTTTGGAGTCAAGAAGAGAGTCAATATGTTAATGACTAAGGAAGAAGAATATGTTGAAAAATTAAGGCAAGAAACTCATGATGTGATCAGGCAATTAGCAAGGACCCTTGGGACAAGAACCAATTCTTCATATCACACTGCTCAGACTCGGGAGCATATGACTATTGTTGAAGTAATGGATAATCCAATCTTAGAGACTATTGATGAGACATTTGGTGCTTCAGAGACCCCTGTCCCTCAGATGGATACAAAAGAAACTACTAGTAAGAGATCTGATGATCATCCTAAGGATCAATCTAGTGAAAAGAGAGAAGAACATCAAGAATCCACTGGGAACAAAGAAGAGGAAAACAAAGATGAAAATGAAGGAAGGAAAGACAAAGAAAATGATAAAGACAAGGATGATGAGGATAGAAGAAAGGAAGAAAATAGAAAGCCATTCGGTGATGAAAAAGAAGAAGAAAAAGAAGAAAAATAAAAATAAAAAGAAGAGGAAGAAGGAAATAAGAAAGAGGAAAATAATGAAGTCATTCTAGCTGAAGTTGAAATTACCAAAGGCCCTGAACCATCCAAGAAATCCAGAGAGTCATCTGAAAGTACTCTTAAAGGTCTTCTTTTAATACAGGCTATAATCCAACTTGTGCTTCCACCTCAACTAGTCAAGCTGCCATCTCACCCAGGTTATGTGGATTTGACAAAGATTACACCAAGTGATAGAATGAAGCTAAGTAACACATTCATCTACTTTTTCACACAAGAGGCTTCAGAGTCATATCAAAGATGCAATGATTTGATAAATGAAGCTATCAAAGCTCTACAAGAGTCTGCCCCCTATGTTACTCCAGACAACTCTTTAGCTCGGATTGAAAATTTGAGGCTTATCATTGATGTTGTTAAAGAGTACACATCCAATTTTAAGACGTAGATTGCAAAAGAACCGGAGTTGAATTTTCTAGAGAAAAGGTTGTTGTTTCCATAAGATAATTGGACTATTGCTCATGACAAAGCTTTGGATACCTTGAAAGAGGTAAGATAATGTGATGAAGAGGCCCAACTACTATTTGTTTACTACATGAAATGGTCAAAATCCACTAAGAGTATCAGGGATTTGATGGACTCAATTGAGTCTCAACTTGTTGATATCTCCAAAGATCATAAAATTTCTAGTGATATAAACTATGTCAGGTGGGTTTCCATTGCAGATCTTCAAAATAAGTTTTTCATCTTGCAAAGGCAGAAGGAAGAGGCTATGAGGCAGTATGCCCAACTTGGAAATCTGGTCATGTCCAGACATGTTACTATAACAAATGCACTAATGGAGGCAAGAAAACTTGATAAAATTAACATTTCCCATCCACTTTGGAAGAAGGAGAAGAATGCCTGGCAGAAATAGGATCTCTACATAAAACACTTTCCAGGGAAAAAGGTGTTTGGGATGATGGAAAGCCTACTTGGGAAGTGATTCTCAAAGAGCTACAAGGTGCCACAAGTTCCTAAATTTGAAATGTTTCCCTGTCCTTTGTCCTTTATGCCAAAGGGGGAGAGGAGAAGAGAAAAGAGAAAAGGAAAGGAGAAGAGGAGATGAAAAAAAAAAAATTCTATACATATGTTAAGGGGATTTGACCAATATTCTTTTCTAGTTTGAAGCAAGTTTTTTTGGCACATGTTGACATCAATGAAAAAGTGGGAGATTTTTAGAAGAATGAAGAAGATGCCGTTCGGGTCTGTTGTCATTGATGCCAACATTGGTTTGTAACTGACTAAGTAATTTGTGCGTCTATCTTGATTAAGAAATATTTGCAGTAATAGGAAATTCTATGAGTTTTTGATATGTTACTCAGGAATGTCAATTAAACGTATAAACTAGTTTTTAGTGTATTTTCTTAATCCAGTTTAGTTATCTAAGTGACAGAAGGTTGGTACTCTTTTGGCTGATAAGGTTTATCTTTTGTGTGTTTCTCTTTAGGTCTGGGCTGACCTAATACTTGGATAACATTTTTTTCTTTATGTGTCAAAAGGAATTTTGTATTAAGTCGACATGTCCTTTTTGAATTTTGGGTGTTCCCTCATTTAGTCTAACATAATTGATAAAGGAAGTTATGATTGTGTATATATAATGGTCATGTGGTGAAGAGAAGATATATCAGTGATATATGAATAATGTGGCAAGTATAATGGTGCAAATTTATGATAGTGTTTATACACCAACAACGAGAGCAGAAGTTTGATATTTGTTTCAGAGTATAACCATAACTATTTTCAGCACTTTGTAGGTGCACTTCTTCAGTTCATTTTTGGCAATGAGCCACATCTTTTGTATCTTGGAAGTAAGCCGCATTTTGTATTTAGGTTGTGAGCCTTCTTAAGGAAAATGAGTCATGGTAGTGAGCCCTGCAATATCTTATAAGCGGTTATAATATATTGTGAGCTAATCCTCACCATGGCTTTTCCCATTTTGGGTTTTCCACATAAAAATCTCAGTGTCAATGTGTTATGATCTCTTTTATGTTTTGGTTTAATGTTGATATTATATGTGGATTGATAATTGGATGGTTAATAATTAACTTGGCCAAAATAATACTGATTCACACCCCCCTCTTAGTATTCGGTATATTCAACACCCTTAACCCTTAAACCCTCTACCCTCTACCATTAACCCTCTACCCTCTATCTCTCTCCCACACTCTCTCTCTCTCTCAAGTATCTCCCTCCTACCCCCTCTCCCTTTCTCAAGTCTCTCTCTCTCTCACTCACTCCTTCTATCTCTCTCCCCTCTACCTTTAACCCTTAAACCCTCTACTCACTATCCTTAACCCTCTACCCTCTACCCTTAACCCTTAAACCCTCTACTCACTATCCTTAACCCTCTACCCTTAACCCTTAAACAATAAACCCTTCAACCCTCTATGCTCAATCCTCTCTCTCTCTCTCTCTCTCTCTCTCTCTCTCCCCCATCTCTCTCTAGTCTCTCCCTCCTATGCCCTCTCCCTCTCTCAAGTCTCTCTCTCACTCACTCCCTCTATCTCTATCCCCTCTACCCTTATCCCTAACCCATAAACCCTTAACCCTTAAACCATCTACCCTCTCTCTCTCTCTCTCAAGTCTCTCCTTCCTACCCCCTCTCCCTCTCTCAGATATATCTCTCACTCACTCCCTTTATCTCTCTCCCCTCTACCCTAAACCCTAAACCCTAAAAACTTAAACCCTAAACCCTTAAACCCTCTACCCTCTACCCTAAACCCCCCCTCTCTCTCAAGTCTCTCCCTCTTACCCCCTCTCCCTATCTCAAATCTCTCTCACTCACTCACTACTATCTATCTCCTCTCTACCCTCTACTCTTAAACCCTTAAACCCTCTACCCTCTACCCTTAACCCACTACCCTTAACCCTATACCATCTACCCTTAACCCTTAAACCATAAACCCTTAAACCCTCTACCCTTAACCCTCTCTCTCCCTCTCTCTATTCTCTCCCTCCTACCCTCTCCCTCTCTCAATTATCTCTCTCTCTCTCACTCCCTATATCTCTCTCCCCTCCACCCTCCACCCTTAACCTTTAAACCCTAAACCCTTTATCTCTCTCCCACTCCCTCCCCCCTCTCTCTCTCAAGTATCTCCCTCCTGCCCTCTCTCCCTCTCTTAGGTATCTCTCTCTCACTCTCTCACTCCATTTATCTCTCTCCCATCTACCCTTAACCCTTAAACCATAAACCCTCTACCCTCTACCCTAAACCCTATACCCTCTACCCTTAACCCTCGACCCTTAAACCCTCTACCCTCTACCCTGAACCCTAATCCCTCAACCCTCTACCCTCAACCTTAAACTCTCAACTCTCAATCCTTAAAACCTCTTCCCTCAACCCAATACCCTCTACCCTCTACCCTAATCCCTCAACCCTATGCATTGGACCCTCAACCCTAATCCCTTAAACCTTTACCCTAAACCCTCTACCCTAAACCCTAAACCCTTAAACCTTCTACCCTCTACCCTCAACCCAATACCCTCTACCCTCAACCCTAATCCCGTAACCCTATACCCTCAACACAATACCCTCAACCATCAACCATGTAGGTCCTCAACCCTATATCATCAATTCTCAACCCTCTACCATATACATTAGATCCTCAATCCCCATCTATCTTTGTCCCTCCATCCTATTCTCTCCTTCTCTATATCTCACTTCTCCCTCCATCTCTCCCTCTCTACCCTAATCCCTCAACCCAATACCCTCAACCCTTAAACCCTCAACCCTCAACCCTTAAACCCTCTACCCTCAACCCAATACCCTCTACCCTCAACCCTTAAACCCTTAAACCCAAGTAAAATATCTACCCTAATCCCTAATCCCTCAATCCCCAACCCTTAATCCCTCAACCCTTAATCACTCAACCCTCAACCCTCAACCCTCAACCCCTATACATTGGACCCTCAATCCTAATACATCAACCCTATACCCTCTAACCTCAACCTTAAACTCTCTGCCCTCAACCCTTAAACCCTCTACCCTCTACCCTATACATTAAACCCTCAACCCTCAATTATCAACCCTCAACCTTCAACCCTTAATCTCGCAACCCTCAACCCTTAAACCCTAAACCCTCAACCTTTATACCCTCTACCTTATACATTGGACCCTCAACCCTAATCCTTCAACCATATACCCTCAAACCTATACCATAAACCCTCTACCCTCAACCCTAATCCCTTAACCCTATACCCTCAACCCAATACCCTAAACCATTAACCTTATAGTTCCTAAACCCTATACCCTCAATTCTCAACCATCTGCCCTATACATTGGATCCTCAACCCTCATCTATCTATGTCCCTCCCTCATCTTCTCTCATTCTCTCTATCTCACTTCTCCATCCATCTCTCCCTCCCTCCCTCCCTCCCTCCCTCTCTACACTAATCCCTCAACCCTTAAACCCTTAAACACTCAACCCTAAACCCTCAATCCTCAACCCTCAACCCTAACCCTAAACCTCTACCTCTACCCTCAACCCAATACTTCTTTCTCAACCCTATACTCACAACCTTAAATTTAAACCCAAGTAAACTCTCTGCTCCTAATTCGGCCCTCAAGCCTTAATCTCAACCCTCAAGCCCCTCAACCCTCAACCCTCAACCATTAAACCCTGCCCTACATTGGACCCTCATCCTAATCCCAACCTTATACCCTCAACCTTAAACCTCAACCGTCAAACTTAAACCCTCTACCCTATATATTAAACCCTCAACCCTCAATTCTCAACCCTCAACCTTAATCCCTCAACCCTTAACCCTTAAACCCTAAACCCTCAATGCATATACCCTCTACCCTATAAATTGGACCCTCAAACCTAATTCTTCAACCATATACCCTCAATCCTATACCCTGAACCCTCTACCCTCAACTCTAAACCCTTAAACCCTAAACCCTTAAACCTTCTACCCTCTACCCTCAACCCTAATCCCTCAACCCTATACCCTCAACCCAATACCATAAACCATCAATCATATAGGTCCTCAATCCTAATCCATCAACCCTATACCCTCAACCCCTATCCCTCTCTCTCTATCTATCCATATCACCTCTCCCTCCCTCCCTCCCTCTCTCCTACCCTCTCTAATTTTCTCTATTTACCCTCTCCCTCTTTCTATGTACCTCCCACTCAATCAATCCTACCACTCTCTCTCGCTTCGTCTATCTCTCTCTATCTCTCTCCCATTGCCTCTCCATCGCTCCCTTTCTCCTTGACTCACTCTCTCTCCTTATCTCTTAGGTATCTCCCTCCCATCCCCCTCTCTCTCTCAGTTCTATCCCTTTAGCACCCTACCTAGGCATCTATCTCTCTCTCTCCTCTCTCTAACTATCGCTCCCACCCTACCTAGATAAGTCCCTCTCACTCCACCCCCCTCTCTCTCAGGTCACTCCCTCCCACACCCTCTCCCTCTCTCAGGTCTCTCACTCTCACACTCCCTCTCTCTCCCACTCCCTCTCTCTTGCACTCCCTCTCACTACCTATCTCTCAAGTCTCTCCCTCGCACCCCCCTCACACTCTCAAGTCTCTCCCTTTGGCACCCTACCTACATAACTCTCTCTTTCTCTTTGTCTATCTCTCTCTCTCCTCTTCCTCTCTCTATCTCTATCTCTCTCTCTCTCATTATCCCTCCCTAGCTAATCTCACTCCCTCTCTCTTAGGTCTCTCCCTTCCACCCCTTCTCCCCCCATCTCCCCCCACTCTCTCTCTCTCTCAGGTCTCTCCCTCCCTCTCTCCCTCCCACCCTACCTAGAAAACTCTCTCTTAAAATTCTCCCTCCCTCTAAAGACATACATAAATACATACATATAAGCAGATATACATACATACTTTTATACATACAAGCATGCATATATATGTACATACAATTATACATACATACAAGCATACATGTACATATGTACATACAATCCTACATACATATAGGCATACATACATATATGCACTGATACATACATACAAACATACATACATACATACATGCATACATGCATACATACATACATACATGCATACATACATACATACATACATACATACATACATACATACAAGCATGCATACATACATACATACATACATACATGACATACAAGCATACATACATACAAACATATAAATATATAAATATACATCCAATAGAGTAGCATTTAACACAAAGCAAGACATAATGCGAGTGCGTTGTAACATGCTCACATTATGTCTTGCTAGACATGTCTTGCACAAACACAAAAACCATGCCAAAATTAGGAAATAACATGAGCACATTATAACGTGCTCACATTATATCTTGCTTTGGGAATTCCCAAGCCTTGGGCTTGGTATTTTCCTTTGAATACCAACCCAAAGGCTTGAAGGGCCTTCCAAATGTCCAAAGATGTGTTTTTGCAAATTCTACAATATTTCACATAATCGAGTTTGTGCTTTTCATCAGGATTGCACGTGTTTCAATATTGAACAAATCAAACACCTGGGTAATGCTAGGCTCTCTCTTAGCTATCTAACAATGTAATTTTTTCACTTTTTGACAATGTTAAGCCTTTCATCTATAATTTCTTTTGTTTGTGTGTCTCTTTTTTGGAAAAAACCAGTGATTGGTGTTTTTTCGTTATAAATTAACCATTCATTAAAATTTCAAATAAATTACATTTTTAGAAACTAGACTCCATTCTACACATATTAAAAAAAATCAATTAGTTTCCAAAGTTTATAGGGGTAGCATGTCCAAAATTCTATTTTTCAAGAAGTGTCCACTTTGAAAATTAGTAAAAAATCAAATATTCATTTAAAAATTATCAAAAAAATTGAGCATAAACTACATACTGCTAGCTAATTTCTAACTGAAGCAATTTTTAAAATACTAAAAAAAGGTTCATTGTACTAGGTACCCACAAAAGTTGTGTTGTTATGTTTTTTTGAACAAAACAACACCAATTTTTGTGGTCCCCTCTTTTTAACCCCTTAATCTCAACCATTTTCAAAATAAATTAGTAGTTTAAAAAGTAGACTTAGAGCACTACGATCCTTGTTTTTGTTCCATCTCAAAATTTTGAGTGTAACTATCCTCAATTTCACATCCAAGGTCAGTATTTCCTGATTTTAGAAAAAACAAAAAAAAAAGTGGCCACTTAAGCCCCCTTTTTGGCCCCCCATCTTTTTGCACTTACCAAGTTCTAGATCTTAAATTTTAAAATTTGTATGTACATGCTCAAGTTGAATCAATGTATGTATGTGTATGTATATGTATGCACATCCTATTTAAACAATTTTGCATGTACGTTTAAAATTTAACTATTTCTTGTAATTTTGTAAGTTTGTATGTTAATTTTGTATAATTTAATGCAAGTGAACAATTATCTATATTTATATCATGGATCAATTTGATATTGATGATATCATTAATCCACCTCCTTAGAAACCTTCACCTCCACCCCCTCCACCTCCACCTCCCCCTCCACCTCTTCCATCTCATACCCCACCTCCACCACCTGCTAGATCTGATGAGGCTTGCTTGCAAGCACTAATCAATGAAAATTTTGTATCCATTCAAAATCAAATCAATGTTATAAAAAATGAATCATTGATTCCACCATATGTGAGATGATTTGCATCTACGATGCAAAACATTGTTGATGCCATTAGGCCTATAGATTCTAACTTAGATAAGCATCGACGAGATAGGGAGGAGATGAGATGATTTTGTTCAAATAGTCTCTCATATAAATATATTTCAGACCTAAAAATAACAAAAGCCCATCTGGGTGATCCCACAATAGTGGTTTACAATTTTTGGTCAAACTAGACACTGGAATTATTATTTTTAACTAAATCTTCACATTCGAGTAGCTATAGCAGCCAAACCATGAGGAATTTGAAGATGATGCAAACTAGATTCTCATCACATTTTGTTTGTAGATTCTAAAAAAAAAAAATCATTTTTTTGGAATCAGATTGCACTTCCTTTTCCATCTCCCACGAAAATTGGTTTTTTTCATAAAACAACATTTTAAAAAAGTGACGCACACCGTATAACGCATAACATTTTTTCCATTAAGGATAAAATTCTAATTCTTTCAAATTTAGATTTTTAACTCCAATATCTAGTGCTTCCTCTTTGTTAGATAGTTTTTAATTGAATATTTTTTCTTTAATCAAGTTTCTAAGTCAAACCAATTACAATTCACATAGTGTGACCGTATAATGCGTAACTTTTTTTTGTATATATTGAAATTCAAAAAAAAAAATTGTTGAATCAAGAACTTCAATATCTAGTGCACTCATATTTTTTTAAAAACAAATTGATAATCTTCTATTTTTCCACATGTGCAGAACATAGACCTTCATTTTAGATGAAAAACCTATGTTTAATAAAACTAAAAAAACAAATACATAATAAAACCAAAACATATTAAAATTATATTCGTTGGATAGCTCATTCCAAGGAATATCATAATAATTTGAAATAAATTCATTTGATCCCCAAAAGGTAAATCAAAAGTGATTTTTATCAGCATTTTGATAGGTGTAAAGGAGACTCATTTATAAGTATGGTTTAAAACTAGTGAGGTTCTATCCAAGGGGGTTTGATCTAAGGTGGTTTGATCAAACCCTCTTCAATTGAAATCCTTAAAATGGAACTTTCTAAGGCTTAAATCATTATATTTTCCAAAAATATGTGATTTCAACAAAAATCAGTTCCTCTCAGAAATTGTAAACCACTATTGTGGTAGCACCCATCTAGCACCTTTTTTTATCGACCATAACACTCACTAGCTCATTCCTGCAAGTAAATATAGAATATACATGAGGTGGTATATATACATCCACAGATGGCTGCACATTTTTTGGGAGCGATGGTGGATGGTATTTGACAGTCCACCACACACTAATCTAGAGGTCCCATTATATTTTTTGAGGAAACTATATGTAGAGTTTGTTTTGGGGAAAAATACCGATTATTTTGATTTTAAATCATTTCAGGGTGTTGGTGGTGGCATGCCACAACGAAGGTTAGCGGCAAGGGTTGATACCCAATGCCCTATGTATACACAAACCCTTTTTGATCCTCTTGGTCTTGTCATTCCCACACTTGTGCATCAACGTGTGATGATATCCACACTAGGATCTCTGAGTACGCTCATAGGAAACCTTGATGAGCTTGCTACTATGATGGTGGCTAGGGAGCCTAGAGACCACGATGATGGAGGAGTGTTCTATGGAGTTGGTCCTAGTACCACTCCATGAGTGTCGACACCCCATGTATGTACTAGTTTCCATTAGTTATGTTATGGACCTGATCAGGCCACACCTAATTTGGGTGGACATGGAGATTCTGGTGGATCATTTACTCGCATCAATTCATTCGTAGAATTTGCTACTGTAGAGCATCACCCTATAAACAGTGTGACAAAGGTATAAATATGCATCTACATGTTGAATTTATAAGAATTTTAATGAACATATATATATAAAAAAAATCAACATGTTTTAACAATCAAACTATTTGGTGTAGATGACACTAACCATAGGGGAATCATCAGCTCCTTGAGTACATATGTCGACACCAGTGCTAGTCGGCAAACCTTATGGGGTATTTTGATTTCAATTTTTTAAATTATATATAAAATAATTTTTAAACTTGACTTTTTAATTTTTAATTCAATCATGAACATATGTTTTAAATATTTAAGTTGGTTCAGGGGACTCAATCGACTTCCACATCGATTCCACCTGAGGGATTTTTCAATGCTCATCCATTGTTGAATGACTCACATTAGGTGTAGGTACATTTATATTTTAAATTATTTAACTTGTTACTATACTTATAATTATGAGTTTTGAATTCACTATATATCAAATGTGCATGTACACTTGTAAATATTATAAGCATTAAATGTCTATATGTATGTCTAGATTGACACAACAATGAGAATGGGGATCAAACAAACATTAGATGTGGCAACTACTCATGAGGTGTCTGAATTTCAGGTTGTTTAAACAAGTTTCAACACAAAGTGTGCAAACTTGAATATATGTATTTTAACCTAATTCAAGTATACATGCTTTAAATTTGACATTGTAGGAATTTTTTAGTGCCACTTTCTGTCGTGATGAGGTCACAACACCTCAAGGAGGACATGCAAAGCAGCCAAATATAATGGTAATTTAATTTTTTTATTATATAGCATGATACACATCTTTTAGTTGAGCATGTACAGACAAGTCCTAGAATAGAGGGTGCACAACCTCTTATGGTACAATTTAAATATGATAAATTATAAATTAAATTGAATTAAATAATTTTTAATTGTAGACTTACATATAATTTTAACTTTTTTCTCTTGTATATGTAGATTGATTCAAAGCATTTAGAGGTTGGTCTAGGTGCACTAGAGCATGTAGAGCCATCTATCATGGTAATGGAAAAAATATTCACCTATGTGAGAAATTCTCATTCCAGATCGAGCAAGAGCACAAAGAGTTGATTGTGCTCCAGGTCTAGGAGTCTTTGTCTTATTCCCTCATGTTGCATGAAGCTTAATATGCAAGGCATTTATGCAAAGCTTCTGAAACCAAGAGATCATAACAAATGATACAATTAAGTATAAATATTTAGTGATATAAACAAGTATAAGAATTTAGGGTGACTCATCATAACAAATGATATGATTAAGTATAAATATTTAGGATATAAACAAGTATTAGACTTTAGGGTGACTCATCATAACAAATGATATGATTAAGTATAAATATTTAGGATATGTCCTAATAGGACGTCTTAAGGGGATGAAATAATTCAAAGTATGTGTCTCATATTTAATCGCAATTGATATAATTAATTAACTCAAAATTTAGGATGGCTCATCATAACAATCACGTTCTGTATAATTTAAATAGTGTCAATGTTTATTAAATTCATGTCATAATAGGATGTCTTAAGGGGTCCTAATACGATGTCTTAAGGGGATCAAAGAAGTTCTCAAAATTTGGTGAAGTTGCCCAAGGCAACCAAATTTAACAATAATATATACATGATATTTAGTGATTACACAGTCAAATATAAAGTTTCAAAGTAGGAAAACATGCACATTTAACAAACAAAATATATAGAATATTATTTTTGATACATAAAAGTGTAGAGTATAATTGTGTATGTACATGTATATAAATTTATAATTGTGTAAGAATGTATGTGCATATATGTCAACTCAAAACAATGTTTACAAAATTTGGCTATGCCATCTCAAGAAAATTTAAAACTTGTGCCTGGAATGTAGTAGGTCTTCACGCCACCTGATATCAAAATGATACAAGCAATATTAATGAAACTACCAAAACATGTATTTTAATTTATATAAAACTATCTATATGTACACAACTCAAGTACCTGTATTTAAAAGTACTCCACACATGTGTGTAGGTTGAATCTTCATACTCTCCTTTTTATTTCAATGTATGAGATCAATCTGATGATGGATTAAGGATTAAAAAAAGGATAATAAATCAATTTTAACTATTAATGTGCAAGAAATATCCATATATAATCAAAACATGTATTTAAATATAATTTAACTAATAATTACCCGTTTTTACCAAGTATTCCATGTTATCTGAATCTGCATGGACTCTCCTTTTTGTCTAAAAGTATGTGATGAATTTTTGATGATGGCTTAAGGATATAAAAGGACAATTTAAATCAATTTCAACTAATAACACACAAGCAATATCAAAAAATATATTTAATCTATTTAAGAGGATAATATAAAACTACAACTATATTTACCTATATTTACTTATTCCATTGTACCATCTACGTCCTCTCTTTTTTACAACGCATCTATGATTGTCTCATGATATTCCATAGAAATTTTCTATAACTCTTTATTTGTAGGTCTTCCACAATACCTCACTAGTTTTATATTTGTTGCCACCACCAAATGTGAGTAGTGTATAATCTTCTTATGTGTTTCATAATCTTCGAATGCAAGCAAACCATTCTTCCTTATTAGGTATTTTGTAGCCAAGTGCCAAAATCCACCACCGAACCTATTAGATAACATGATAGCCATCATCAAAGAAGTTCTCAAATTTTTCTTAAGGGGATCTTCATGAAGTTCTCAATATTTGTTTAAGGGGATCAAATACTTGTTATCAAAATTTTCTTAAGGGGATATCTTAATGGGATCACCGTACCTGTTGGATAATGATATCCATCATCATCTTCTCGAGGTGCTATTAACTTATGTTTCATCTCCACATAATGATCCAACCAATAGTTTGTTTCCTCTTCATTCCCCTCAGGTGCAACAACAACATAAACATGTCCTGCAAAAAAAAATGATTTAATAACTTCTATGTGTCCATATAGTTTGACTAATCTACATACATCGAATAAATAAAAGTATTAAAAAATAGTAATAAATTGAATCAAAATTACCTTCTTGTATAGGGTCTGAAACACGATCATAGTTGTTTGATGCAAACACTTGATCATTTTCTTCAATTGTTCTTTCATATTGTTCATGTGCTTGTGTAGGTGTCAATGATTTTTGCTTCCACTCTTCAACCCGTTATGTATTTTCACATGCTTCCCAGTCTCTTGAAATACAAAACTAACAAAAACATGCAAGCTCCCTTGTCCATATAGTGCATGTGCTTGAATTTGAACTCTTGAATGAATGTCATTTAGTAGATCCATTGATTGTCTCACAATCAAATCTATGTAGAATGTTCTCTTCTTCAACCAACCAAAAGAATCAGTGAACTATAGAGTACTCGCTTGAACTAGGTGTAGATAATCTTGTATTGCACCAATCCACAATCCCATGTGCATCTTTAAATTTTATTGCATACTCAAATTTCAATTATTCTCTAGCAAGAATTATTTTAACACATGCACCAGCTCCATCATGTTCTCCTTTACCATGTCTAGCTTCGAAAAACTCCACATATGTTGAACATTATGTTCCTTGTGAACCCTACTTAACCAATAGAATAAGCATAGCCACTTGCGCTCAATTGTAATATTGTGATTGAATTTCCTCTTGCGAAGCTAGAGTATAGTTTTTTGCAAAATCAACCACTGATAGTATAGTACCAACTGGAAATGTGTTTCTACATGAACAGAATTGGCCATCAAGCCATCGAGTATGCTGAGAGTGCTTGACATATTTTGGTACAATCTTACTCTTAAATTTTGATATGAATGCATGAACACTAACTTTTTCTGTAATTAAATTACAATCCTTTCCAATTTTTCCATCTTTTAAAGAATACTCAACATTCTTAAATCTTTTAACATCCATTAATTTTTGTCCAAAATCATTATCAACACTTTCATGCATGCAAACTCTTAAGAATGAAATATTTTCACAACTAGTGCGTTGTCCAGAAATACACGAACTTAAATAAATAATTTTTCCATTAGATATTTCACAAAACAAACTTGATATAAACTCCCTTATTGTTTCAGGCGGAATATTAATACCACATTCCTGCATAATCATGTTAGTATATAAAATACAACGTATATATCAAAATACATCATAAAAATAACGAAATTGAACATGTGTTTTACAACAACAAGATATTCGTCGCTTATTAATTTTTACATACCAAGGTTTGCATTTTTCAAAACACCTAAATGACTTATTTTAATATTACCAAGTAACACTAAATCACCATAAAATTTTCTATTAAATTTAGTTTGTGTTGTATCTAAAAGGTGTTTTGGATGAGGATCGCGAACTTTGGACCCCACTCTTAATTTTAAAACATCTCTAGCATTAGATGATACCCTAGTATGCCAATATTTTTCAATCAAATATTTTATTTCAACATTCAATTTCATGTCAGACCTCAGGAGTCGACCACTAAAACTCCAATATTGGTTGATTTGAACATTTTCTATACTTTCTCTTCTTTTTGTCGCTCTTAGCAATGTTTTAGGATGTATTTTTAGAATTTCACTAATATTTCTTACCATTATTTTATTCAAAGTTGCTTTATTAACTATAGTAGTTGTTATATCTCTTCTTGCTACATTGTTATCTTTAGATCGACTATTTTTTCCAATAGACTCAATGACAGTAGCAACAGTAGACATAACATGTTTTAGTGATTGATCTTTTCTTCTTGGTTTAACAAAAATGCATAAATTTTTCATTACTTTTCTCATTTTTGGCATTCTCATCAATTGCATCATTAGTTGACATTGAAATGAAATATTTTTGCGATAAATGAATTCTTTGTATAATCTATTGGCATGTGTTCTTATTTGTCTCCAAGAAATCTTACCAGGAAGATTATCCAAAACATAACTTTCAATTTTTTAAAAAATATTTTCATTTTCAACATCACATCCTATATTTTTATTTCCGTTTTCATTTTCATTTTCAAGTTCAAAACAATTTTCATTTTCATCAACAAAACAATTTTCATTTTCATTTTCAACAAAAAGGATCATTCTCATTTTCATTTTCAACAAAAGAATTTTCATTTTCATTTTCAACAACATTTAAATGATTTTCATTTTCAACAAATTGTATAAAACCTTCTTCTCTTTGAATATTATCAATGTTAACATCCTTAAGTCCAACATCGTGTAAAACTTCTACAAAAAAAGTTCCATTTCACTAAAATGTGGATTTGACAACGTACCTGGATTTGTGTCTATTGAAACATTCTCCATAGCATTGAAAGGGGGATTTGAAGACATACTAGGACTAGTTTGTATAATCATATTATTTTCCAAATTGACTTCTTGCAAATAAGCATCATCTACAACCATGGTCTCAATGTTTTTATCTTCAATAGTTGTGGAATTGGATGCTTTGAAGCATTATTCATTGATCAAATCCTCATTTTTCTATCTCTTTGCCTTTTTGCTTCTTTCTCTTTCCTTGCTTCAATTTCTTTAGAAGTCAATGCCTTCCTATCTTTCCTCTTATTACGAGCTTGTGAATCCATGATTATAAAATTCTCAAGCACAAATGAATGTCGATAGTGAAATTCTTCCTCTTTTGTTCCTCCAAATGAGTAGAAAACTAACACAATTCCACTAAAAAAGTTGTTCACATGATGCCTCCTTTCAAAAATTCAATCCAAATTGCAAGTTGAAGACTTGTAAAGACAAAAAATGATAGAAACTAGTTGAATTTGTTGCAATTGTCCATACATGTGAAATTGTAGAATTCACATTAACAGTTTGCTAGTAAATTAAAAAAAAAGGGTAAAAACAGAAACGAGATCCCATTTAATAAAATGAGATCTCGTAGTAATCAGGATCTCGTTTAATAAAACAAGATCCCGTAGTAATCGAGATCCCGTTTATACAACGAGATCTCGTTTCTATGTCAATAGTCGGGACAATAAATATTAAGAAATGGGATCCTGATTTACAATAAAATTTGAATTTGTGGTCGGGCTATGGTCGGGTTTTTGGCTTGTTTTTATGGTTCGGGAAAATCCTTGGGGATCTGAACCTAGGCTTTGGACCTGGTTTGACCTACAAGTTGAAGGTCCTGACAATGTCACGAGAAAATAGTGACTTTGGACATATGTCTAAAGATTTTTTTTGCAATTTTTTTTTATGAAATTAAAACTCATTATAGATGAGACAGTGCAGATTCCAAATATGTAATTTTTTTTACAATTGGATTATTTTTTCTATTTTTCAATTAATTTATGTTGAAACTAGTCCATAAACTTGAAGTATTAGGGTTTTTTACTATTTTAATAACTTTTTATTAAAATATTTTTTTGTAAAATGAATTGTACGAAAATGTACTTCAGATAGTTCTTTTCAATTTAAAACTAAAAATAAAAAATGATAAGTTTAGGTCATATTATGCATGACGTTCACAACGATTTTTCAAAACAATAAATATGGCTAGTAAAAATTTAACAAAAAATAATAGTTCAATAAAAGTACAAAAAATATTAAAAATGTGCTTTAGTGAGTTACAGATCTTTTCCCAAAAGTATTTAGAAAAATACGATAATTTAGGTCAAAATAAAGATGGCATACACATATATGGTATGGTGAAAAAAAGTGACTTTTAAACAATGGTTTTTAGAAACGCCTATTGAAAATCAATTTGTAGCATCTAGGTATTGAAATAAATTAGATATTTGGAAACTAGACTCTGATTACTACAATTTATGATCAGTGACTTTTTTCAAGATACTCTAAGTGCTTCAAATTTTAAGGTCAAATGTATCAAATTTTGAAAATCAAGGAAAACACCACTTTTTGGCCAAAAAGTGGATTCAACTTCTTGCCAGCACCCTTTTATAGTATCAATTTATTAAATATTTTTTGCTCACATGAGCACTCAATGACTCATGTCAGCCTACTTTTTTAATTTCACGAGCTAACAAGTCATAGAAAATACCCCTAAATAATATGAGAAGGAGAACAAAAAGGATAAATCTATCTCAATTTCCTTAACTCAACTTCATAATATACACTTGCAATAGAAGAGAAAAATAAATTACAACAATAGTTTCTTCTAGGGAAGCATTATTAGACATTTTTGGTACCAATCAAGTGCACAAATAAAATGAAGAGGTGCATCTGACAGCTATGAAAGAAGACAAAATTGAAGGAGCAAAGCTAAATTTATTATTTTTTTAATATTCTTAATAAGAAGGCTTTAAGGTTTCATGTTGCAATCCCATTGAACCTTCATCCTCATCTTATGAAGGTTAAATTCAAATGAACATACAATAAAGAAGATACTAAAGTGAAACTTGGCATAGGAAAAAGCTTAATATTATTCCCCTTGATAAGCCTAGACACATGTGGTATACATTTTCTTCCTACAAACATGTTGCAAATAATTGTATAACTAAAAGAAAGGCCCTAAGTATAGCTATTCATTTTGGAAGATGAATCCAACATTACTAAAATAGTTTGAAAAACTCATACAATTAAAAGAGAATTAGTAGAGTTGATAAGAATGAAAAGATGAACAAATTGATTAATAAATAGACCATTGCATAAGTCATTTCCTACCTATAAAATCCAAAGCTTAATTTCCTCACAAGCTTTCTAAATATTTTTTGTAAAAAAAGTGCCTCAAACTTGTATAGGCTTCTATATGGTGAGGAGAGTGCCTAAATCAATCCCTTTCTAGACTAGCCTACCAGAAGGCACAATAGAGTTAATGCAATTCTTGATGAGAACCTTTTATGATTATTTTCCTTCTAAGGCTCTAATAATTCATTTGACACATAGGGTGATTCCTTTCCAATGGATTGAAAGAAGGCCCTAACCCCCAAAAATCCTACAAGGGGCAACAATATTCCTTAACAACCCAATGAAAACCATGGTGGCCATCACTGAAAGCCTAAAGAAAATCACATAGTAGTTTTTCAATCTTTAAATATGAAGCTTTCAAAGGCACCTAGTAGGAGGAATAATAAACATGGGAGGCAACAAAGATTTTTGAATGAATTTGGAATTTACTAGCCAAAGAAAGAGGCTTGGTTTCCAATAGTTGAGTTTTTCAATCCTAGCAACAATAGTCTACCAAAAGAGTATAAGGAGAAGCTTGAAAGGAAAAGGGTATGCCTAGAAGGTGGAAATCTACCCATGTTCAATCCATTTACAACTAGAAATATCTAACCATATTGATTTGGGAAGAAATGTTTCCTATAGCATAAAGTCTTCTACCACCTAATGCTCAAACAAAAGCAAGGAAAAAATATCCAAATAATGAAGTTCTTTCTTGATATTATTTTCATCCTTAATAAGATTGAGAAAATAATCATTAGAAAAATAACCATTGACCAATTGGTTGTGAGAATTGGGGAGAGAAATCCCTTGATCAAGGAATGAGAAATCACATTGGCTAAAATAAATCTAAAACCTTCATAAACAAGCACATAGAGAGACAAAAAGGTTAAGTTGCTCACCATTAATAGTAATACAAGTGAGGAAAATCCAAGAGCCTAGAGCATGGCAAGGAGAAACAACCATTCAATATGTTCATAGGCTAAATAAAAAAGTCAATTTCTTGATGAATTATAAGTTGTTACAAATGTCAATCCCATTTCATACCTTCCAAAATAGTAATAATATTATCTAGAATAAATTTGGACTTAATGAATTTGATTGTTTGCTCAAGATAAATGAATTGTGGAAACATAGGCCAAAGCTTGAGAGCCAACACTTTGGCAATTATTCTATAAGAGATATCCAAAAGCATGATAGGCCTCTAATTGCAAATATATTTTGGATCTCTAGCTTTAAGTATGAATTTAATGTTTCCCTTGTTAATTATATTTCCTAAAGACGGGATGAAAGACTTCAAGATAAACCTTGTGAAAGTCATGACCCACATTCTCCCAAAAATATTTATAAAATTTGCAAACCATTAAGCCCAAGGGCCTTGTCATTGTCCATAGAGAAAATAGCCTCCTAAAAATCATCTTTTTTTCATAAATAATGTGCTAGGAATTGGAAACCTTACAAGGAATCACCTTGAGTCATTGGTGAAGAGAAACAAACCAATTTGGAGTGTATGCCTAAGTAGTGAAAACTTATTTATAGTGTTTGATTAAATCCTTGAGAAAGGTAGTTATGTGAGAACCTTCTGCCCCTCCTTGATTTTCTTAATGGCTTGAGAGGAGTGACAAGATTGTAAGGCCTAAAAAAGTTGTTTAGGGACCTTATCTCCTATTTTGATTCAATAAATTTGAGCACTCCTAGATGTGTGTACATTTGTGACCTATTTCTAGTGGAAAGCTAAGCCACTCAAAGATAGGTGACAAAAATCAAATGGTTGAGCCTCCAAAGTGATAGTGGCTTCATAAGAGAGATAGAAAAATAATGGCAACTAAGACTCATAATCGTGGAAGAAAAAAGCAACATGGGTTACAAAATCATTCCACCAAGCTATCAAGTTGCCCCCATGTATGGGATATGGTTCTAAATTCTACACATTAAATGTGTGTTGACATGGCTTTGTGATTGAGCATCAATATATTGAGGAGAATTTGAGTCCCATAGCTTTAGGATTGGAAACTTGCCTCTCAATACAAAATCATATTAGAAAATGGTAAAAAATAACTATCAAAAAAAGGCTCCACTGACAAGGAATAACAATTAGAAAAAGAAAAGAAATATTTAGCTAACAACATGGCACAATCCAAGCATTTAAACATTATTTCAAGTTCAACTCTTAAATTAATCCAAGTGTACAATGGTGTATGATCTTGGTGGTGGCCAAGATTGAGATCAAAAAGCCCCAATTTATTATGCTTGAAATACCATGCCTCTCCCTTGCCAGTTGTCCAACACATGGGTAAAGCCCCACATTTATCATATTAAATTCCTCACACATAAACCAAGTGGTAGTTTGAATTAGTAATCCACCTTCAAAGAGTAGATCTTTTAATGACATCATTTGAAACATAAATATTAATAACCATTTAAACAAATGATTATTAGTGTTGAAAAGAGCCCATAATGCATGGTTAGTGGGGACACATCCCTAAGCAACTAGGGATTGATGCCATGTAGGATAAAGAAAGGTGATTATGCCACCTTGACCTATTTCATAACATGGCAAGTTGCAAAAAGAAAGAAACTAGAAACCTAACCTCTTGTAAAGAAAGAATGTCCAAACTTGAAAATTGGAGTCAAGCATCATGAATGGAATTTACTTTCTTGGGATGTCCATTAGACCTTGAGAATTCCAAGACATGCAATTCATAAACAAGTACCATAAATCATCTCCTCATTATCCAACTCACAAATAGTAGAATAACTATTTTTAAGAATAACGTCACTTGAATCAAAACTTCTTATCTGAAAGTTAAGTTGGCATGGTTGCCATTTCTTTGGAACAAATTATCTTTCTTTTAGATTCCCTAGTGAGTTGTGAGATCTTCACTGTGCAATCAATAGAGAGTAAGCATGTCAGGTATAGGGATTTATTGGTTGAAACAATGAAGAAGCTAATAGTAGAGCTCGAACATTTGTCACCTTGCCAACTCAATCTCCTCTAGGTGGGAATGACCAGCATTCTTTGATTCAAAAGTTTTTGAAGTTCCATCTTAGTACACTAACCCACAAAGCTAGAGGAAGGCTTGGGGTACAATTGTTATTTCTAGAGCTCTTGGCTTTGCAACTAATGATAATAGACCAACCTTTGTCCTATTTTATTTGTAGTGCTAACCAAAAATGAGTAGCATGGGATGCTTTAAAGGAGTAGAAATGAACTTGGATAATCTCAAATCTTATGTTAAGAAGACTAACATCAATAACAAGTATTCAATAAGTTCAAATAAATAATGTGTTGAGTGTATATCATTTGTCCAATATGAATATCAACTATCTTTTTAAGGTGTTTAGATAAATCCACCTCAAACAAACATGTCACTAAGGACATGTTGAATAGAACTGCTTAGGCTCAACACAAACCACAATGCCAAAAGAAGAGGCAATCAAATTTAGGAAACTTTAGCATGACAAAGGTGACCTAGGGAATTCAACCCAAGGGAACCTTGAGGTACTTTTCATTGGATACCACAAAATCTCGAGCCCAAGGTTCCAAAACCAATAACGAGGACCAAACAAGCCAAAAATGGCCTTAACATGATTGGACTCAATTAAACGAAAGAGAAAAAGCCTTTAGTAAGGTTTTACACGACATATAAGTGAATCTCATGCAAGACCCAAGCCTTAATGACTTAATCTTTAAGCATGTTTTTAGGAGGGAACCTGCTCACATAATATCCTATTAAAGTAAAATTAAAAAGCCAATGACATGAATTATCAAACTCAAGAGTTAAAAGAACAACATCCAAGAGTGTTTTAGGGAACATACTTCATGAAACACCTTGAGAACAAACTTTTGAGAACACTTAAGTGGGGATGTCATTGTCTATCATCAACGAACTTTCAACTCCAAGAATAGAAACTACAAAACAATGAAAAGTCAAGGCCATTTCAAGAGGGACAAAAATCACCCACAAACTAGATGACTAAGAGAGTACCGTACTAAATGTAGAAAAAAAGAACTAAACTCCTAACAATATGTCATGGACACAAGCAAAGCCAAGAAACCTAGCTCTCCAAATTTCATGTCTTCTTTCTAAATGTGACTTTTCTAAACAATTCAACGTCATTAAAAACTTCCTTATCATTTCCACATATTGATGAGTCAACAATCAAAACTCATATTTAAAAACATGGCCAACGGACCTCAACACACCACGTCGCTATCGAACGCCCCGCACATCCAGGGGGTGCCATTAAAATTTGTTACGACGTCGTCAGTGAGAGCTTCTACTGCTCCAACAACCAACCCAAATTTATTTCCAGTCCGTTGTACCTGCTCCGCATTTGTCCTTGCCTAATTTTCTTCCTCCTCCCTCCTCCCTCCTCTCTTTTCAGCTCCTTTCATTGCATCTTTTTAAGCGGATGACAACCATTTCCATACGTAATTTGCAGGCTCCTTTTCGTTATAACTCTGTGAAGAAAACAAGTGCAGCCATGGAAACACCAGAGCCCAAGTTTAACGGCATTAAGCGTAGGTCTTGGACAGATGGGAAACCGTTCGGGTTCCAGATGCCTCTTCATTACCCGAGATATTCGAAGTCTGAGTACGAGTCAATGGCCGAATGGATACTGGACAAGTTATTTCAAGAGTATGGTTTGCCTGTTGTTGGGGATGTCGACTACAAGCGGAATTTCGCTATGGGTGCCTTTCTCTGGCCTCACCAATCTCACTGATATTCTTTCACTCTAATTTTAAGCCCCCTCGCTCATAATTCTCAAAATATCCTTCTCCAAATGGGTAGGATTAAATTTGCCCACCGATTAGTTAGTGATTTCAAATTATGTGCATGTTGACGTCTTTTAAATCAGTGATTTCAAATTATGTGCATGTTCTGGATTTGTGGTTACGTGGGAATGGAGGTGTTGCATTCCATGCGCCTTCTTATGAGGGTCGAGAGGAACCATAAAACTGGGATTTCTGAGCAGGGAGACGCCTGTTTTAAGCGACCAAATGTTAGCAAAGATAGAGGGAGCTCATTTCTAACCAGTATCAGGAAGTTTTTACTTATGTAATGTTTGTAAATCATATTTTCATTAATTTGTTTTTTTCTGAGTTTTTCAATAGAAATCTCCATCTGGTGAAATCTGTTTGGTCATGTATATAGTCATATGAACATTTTTCAATAGTTGGTTTAGTATTTGTTGATTTAGTGTTTAATATTTTTAATAATATAATACTAATAGTTGTGATTCTAAATTTGTTAGTGTTATCAATGAGTATTCATAATTGAATGAAATGTATTCATTAAATCTAAAACACAACAAATCATTTGATGTCACATAGCTCACCAATAAAACATGACTTAGTGCACAACTATTGGTCTTATCTTTTTTAAGGCATTTTTAGACACCTCAACAAAAAACATGTTGATGTGGCATCATATTTGATAATATAGCCCTAAAATTTTAATTATAAGTAGGGGACTTGCCAACTAAATTGTTGTAAAAATTCGGAAATGAGTTGAAATTGCCACATAAGATTTTTAGAGGCACAAACTTAAGGAGCTCAACTATGCATACTCTCCCCCAGTTTTGGATTTATTTAGATGGAATGTTTTAATATGTGGTATAATTTTGTGGTAAGTTTGGTTTCTTTATTCTTCATCATTAATATTTACCTTCATACTTTGATCTTATTGTAATCCCATTTATATTTATTCTCGTTTGTTTTACCATCAACCCACATTATCCTATCTCAAGATTATGATTCCTTGTTCCAAGTCTTTCTTGTGGCATTTGACTTTGATTCCATGTGGCATTAAACTAGCCACGAGATCAAATTTTTAAAATTTAAAATATCAATTCCTCTTCCTCACTAGTTGTTGGGAGATGATTTGTACATATTTATGCAACTACTCATTTAAACTTGATGTTTAAATATATTTGATTGTGCATTTAAAAATATGGAGAAATCAAGAACATAATATTGAATCATTTTAAGCATAAACTCAAAGTCAAGGTCATAACACATTTACACAATGTCATTCCTCCTCACAACAAATGCACACTAGTATGCCACTTGGGGGAACACACATAACACATGTTAACATACCTCTTACTCCAAAATTTAGTACTAAAAGAACACATGCAACATCTCAAAGACCAAGTCCCACATTTTCCAATCCATTTGGATCATCCTCTAGCTCCATGGATATGACTTTTACAAATTTGTTTTCCACAACATCCACCAAAAATACTACACCATCAACCAAGACAAACACAAATTGAAACCTAAACCCACCAAGAAAAACAAGAAGGATTCACATTGCCACACCAAGAGTGCAAACCTACATTGTTGACATTTCATGCCCCCCCTTGATGACCCATCACTAATATCCTATCTAATAAATCCTACTTGGGCCATCTTGCATGAATTTTTCTTGAGATTCTTAAATTTTTCTCAGTCCCAGAATTTCAAGTTTTCAAGTTGTCTCTTACTCGCTTCCTTCATGCCTTCTCCATCACTTCTTCTCTTCATTCCATTTTTTCTTCTAAGTGTTTTGGGTACCAGCTTTCGACCTTACCCTTTACCCTCTACTAATCTCTAAAGGTAAGCCTCATGCCTTACCTCTAACCATCGAAGCTTGATAAGGTTTCAAGATTTGGATGTCTTTTATCTTATTGGACTTCAGGGGTCGGTCTTACCTCTTACCTCTTACCTCTTACCACTTTAATTTCGCAATGCATAAGCCTTCCTCCTAACCTCCAACCTCCAACAGTCTAAGGTTCGACCTTCGAAGTCTCATCTTTTTTGCTTTCTTCCTTCTCTCCTTCTCACTTTCCCTCTTTTCTCTTGAAATCCAACTAAGCGTCGATTCAGGTTTCAGCCTTCGGCCTTCCCCTTTACCTTACCTTTCTTCAGTAAGAGGTATCTCATCTCCATTACCCCAGATTTTCGAAGGTAAGCTTTCCCTCTTACCCCTGATGTTTCCCTTCTTCGCACTTTTTTCTTTCCTTCTTCCAAGCATGAGGTAAGTTATAAGGCCAAAGCCCGACTCCCGACCCCCCGATCGCCATCTGACAAATATTTTTCATGGATCCAAACCATTTTTTTAAATGCTTGCAAAGGTGTTTTTTCAGACCCAACACCTCAACCTTCTTGTCTTTTGGCATGTTTTTTGGGCAACTCTTTTGAGGCTCAATTTGACTTAAATTGAGCTACCAAATTTGATTCCTAGACTTCAAGGACAACATTTATTGAATCCCATATCTTCTGGAGGTGGATTTCATGGGCGACCATTCCCATTTATTACTCTTTTTTTGACTTTCTTGGCGGATCTATGCCCTAATCACAATTTTCATGGGATGGCTCAAATCTTGCATGCATAGTCCTTTTTGCCAACCCTAATTATGGTTAGGGTTCGACTTGTGTTTCTAAGTTATGCCTGATCTATAAATGCAAGAAAAGTATTAATTTCAAGGTTGTTTGTACTTCCTCTAGCTCCTCTAGGGTTTTTCTTTTATATACATGTATTTTACACTGCCATTGTAAAAATTGGCTATATGTCTTTGCATTAATAAAGTTGATCATTGTTGTTGGTTCTCTCCTCTTTTATGTATGAGTAATATTTCATTACCTTCATGTCTGGGTGTTTGTTTGCATTTTTATGTATACATGTCTGAGTTAAATTGTTTGCAACTGTTGTGTTGAAAAATTCTCCTTCCTTAGAGTGCTCTGTCAAACCCTAACCTCCATGTTTACCTTTGAAATCTAATAAATAGAAATCTATGTGAGTATTTTGGTCCCCTTCTTTAATGTACTATGCAATCTTGGCTAGGAAGAAACAACCTTTCCATCTTGGTGTATCACCTCCATCTTTCCTTTCATTTTCTCCTTCTCCCCTTTTATTTGTGAGCTATAAGTGGTAGGATTTCATGTGTTGTGTTGGACCAGCACATTGCACTGGGATTAAAAAAGGAAGCCATCCTTCTCTAGAGATTTGACCTCATACGTGCAAAGGTCCCACACCTTGAGTTCATTTCCATTGTGTCATTAGAATGCTGAGCTTCGTGCTTAGCAGGGTGTAATTTCATGTGACAATAGTTTTTGGCACACTCGATGGGACTACTTCTCTCCATTGAAGAATTTGGTGTTTTCTTCAATGCATCTTGTCTTTTGAAGCATATCATCAAACACCACGGTGACTTCATTCAAAATTAGTTGGTTCAAGCAACCTAGTTTCATTTCATGTCGTTGAAGAAGTGGTGCTCTTCAATGTTTTAGCCTTTGGAGGTGTTCTTCAAGCATTTGTCATCTTTGCAACTCGATTTGGGTGACTCTTTTGGTATTGAACCGTAGATTTTGTAGCCCCTCTTGCACCTCTATGGTTTTGCACCTAAAGGGGGATGGACAAAGAATCTACATTTCATTCAAGAACAAACCCTTGAGATTTCAATACAAGAGAAATTGAAATTTGTCAAAGGGAGAGTTCTTGCAGGATGAAAATGAATAGAAGGGGTTCACCACTAAGTGTAAAATTGGAAAGACAAATACAATGTGATATACAAAACTACACTAAATGACCTAGAAATGCAAAACAAACTAAATAGAAAGTTGTGAAATTGGTGCAGTCACGGTAGGAGGGTCCTCAAAGAGAACAATCTGGACCGTGCAGAAAGAGTCACACAACAAAAACAACACATAATATGGAGGAAAATGCAGATTAAAACATTCTCATTAACATAAATCTTGATTACAATCGGTCAACAACATTTGGGCTTACAGATTCAGCTCATAGCCTTGATAAAACATGCTCTAAAATACAATCTTCCTACAGGATCCTTAATGCAAACAAAAATCTTACGAATCGAAATCTATATCCTTCTTAATTATCTTCCATTGATATCCTAATGATCTATTACAATGTTTTATATCACATCTAAGACCTGGAAACATCCATGTCGGCCAAAGATCATTACAATCTCTGATGAAGGAAACGTAACATGTGCATGAACATGTCAGCCTCCAATCTAAATTTATCCTCGGCAAGTGCATAAGATGAAGTGTGGACCTAAAATTAAGGTTGGGGACACTCCACGAGATGATTCAAAACACCTCACAAGGATCCACAAGCTACAGGAAAGATCCATGAGCGATCAAACTAGCAATTAGGTTTGAAATTATTTTGGGGCCAGTTCCAAAAATTGTCACTTAATCTGAAAGTGATAACTTGCCAGAAAAAGATCCAGTCATGTTGAAATATTGGAATAATGAAAATGAACATTTCCTTGATGAAAATAGATTCATGGGGTCTAGTGAACAAACATGAAGAAATACCGAATTTGCCAACTTGAACTAAAAAGGAACTGAACAAGAACAAAATTGAATGAAGATATTTTTGCTTGATGCAAGATTGCCAAGAACCGAGGATGCTCCTGCATTAGAAATAGAAGGTGTGCACCTATAAATATGTTGCAGACCAGAATGGAGACTAGAAATGTTGTTGAATCTGGAATTTTGACCTGTTGGGACACTTCTGCCAAGCTAGGTGACTTAGTCCCAGATCTGGAAAACTCACCAAAGCCCATTTCAGCGAAATGGGTGTCCAAATCTATAGAAAACTTTGGAAAACATGTGTAGTGGGACTAATTTTCCACTAATGGTGACTTTTCCCACTTTGACTTCTCTGAAAAATCCGAAAGTGGAAACGGAAGCTCTCAGTCTGCACTTTCTATTCCTCTAGGTATTCAGATCCACAATTCTGCATTTCGGCACTAAAAGTGACTTTTAGTGGATATTTTTCCCTAGCCAAAAAGGATATGTCTTCAACAAGCTTACAACCCTTTCTTCAATGATTTCTAGGCCTTCAAAGTACCTAAATCTACAAACACACTAAGAGAGGAAGAGAAATGTTGAATGTTAGGGCATGGGGGTTTGCCTTGGTCAAACCCCTTTTAGGTAATTAAACCAAATGAAGAAATAAGATAATGAAGCATGGAATATGAAACAAAGGAATTAGAGACTTTCCATGATAATAGATCTTGAATTTATGTAGCAATGGTTGAAGAATCTGCCCTTGAATGCTTCTTGATGACTTAGAATGCCAGAACCCTAGCTTGCTTGAGAAGAATGATCATTGACGAGTGAAGAGAGAAGAAGGAGATATAAGATAAAAGAAGGAGAAGATCCCAAAATGAGTGGAAAACCACATATTTATACACAATTATGCCCTAATTCTTGAAAATACCTCATCAGAGGCCGACCTTAAGTCTTAGAAAATAAAAACTTGTCAGAATTTTGAACTAATTTTGATTTTTGAGCCAAATGGGACTAAGTCACCCCAAGTGGCAACTTGGTCCCACTTAGTAATTTTAAGTGGGTGTTAGAGATTAAAGTGTATTAAATTATTTTTATCGGGTTTATTCTCAAAAAGACACATAAATGAGGCATGTTTAAGTGTAAAATGGGACCAATTAAAGCATAAGAAAGGTGTAATTATTGATGAAAAGCCTATAAAAATGTGATTTTGTTACAAATATTTACAACACTTTGAAATAAGGCATGGTAAATGATAAAAATTATTTAAGTGAAATATATTAGAAAGGTCATAGAAAAGTGTGAAAGTGGGTTACAACACTTCACAACACTTTTACAAGACACCATAAGGTTTTTATTGATTGACAAGGGTCCAAAACCTAATGTGAATGTCTTGGCCACATCACAACATTAAATCTAGGCAAAACTAGGCCAAAATCCATAAGAAAGACGCAAATGAGCGTGAAAATGTCCAAGGATACATTTTTCTACGTTACATTTAGCCCCCACTTTAGTGAGAGGATGAAATTGCTTCAAGCTCACACTAAAGTAGATATTCAAGAGGGGTCCAATCGTACCAATGCGGATGGTCTAGAATAACAAAGATGAAGGAGGCGGTCAAGCCCCTAGGATCCAAGATCCTAAGTCAAACTTACATAAGCGCAAAAGGACACACACAAGGTGAATGATTTGTAGAAAAACAAGATACACGATCATGCAATAAAAATAACTAAAGGAAGAACAAGAATAAGCAAAATTAAAAATTTGTATCAAGCTTTGACCGTTTGTCAAACACGTTGTGGATCAAATCTAGGTTGTTTTTCCAAAAATGCATACTCACTCTGAGGCGATGGAACGTTTGGTTGTCTATCAGGTGAGAAGTCCAAAAAGGTGAGAAATATACACTCACATGGCTGGTATGCACTCACACACACACAGGTGGCTATAAGGAAATTCATGCCACTTGTTGGGCTTCCCGCTCAAACCATACCAAATTTATACCTCCTGATAACTTTGATAAGGTGCCACAAAATAAAATGATTTTTGTAAATAATTTTTTAAATGTAAAAATGGTGTAAGGAATGTTCAAAGGGATTTTTCTTAATTCATGCAAGGTCTCATCTTAAGGAACATCATGCTTAATGTCTCCAAGAGAGGAAAGGTGCAAATGGTCTCATCTTGTTTTCAAAAGAGTACAAGTGTAATATCTCATCCTGAGCAACATTGTACCTAATGTTTCCAAGAGAGGGAATCACAAGAAAAATATAATTGCACAATGAAATGTGAGTGTCGGCGTATGCCCCCACTTTAAAGTGGTTGCTAACACCATTACTATAAGAAATTGCTTTAAAGTAGAAGAAGACATGATAACTTGTGTGGAAAGCCCTATACCAAGTCATATGTTTCTGATAAGATACGTCATGAAAAACATAGTATGTCACATGCGAGTCAACTTAAGACATGTCGTCCACATCGCAAGCTTGCTTTTATATGTTCATGAAAGGCTAACAACTAGCCAAAAGAGATAACGACAAGTGACATACGAGGAAAATGCTAACTAACCCCTTGCCCCCACTTAGTGTAGGACAAAGGTGACCCTAGAATGGATGATGATATGCTGCTCCTTGCAATAGTGAGTATGCTTTGATCCTACAACTATTACATGGAAAGGAACAACAACTAATGTTATTTATGTGGACAAGGAAACAAAGTTTCTGCTTGATACATATTTAATGAGATATCTATCAATTTAGGATGTACCAAGGTTAAAGTTGTCTTGGAAGAATTGTTTATGACGGTGTTGGCATTGATTGAAGGTTTGTGTGATGGTGGGTAAAGGACAAGTTGAGGTTAAATAATATTAACATTCTTGAGTGAGTGAGAGGCTAATATTGTCTCGTCATCTTCATTGAAGGATATGATATTATTATTGTTATTTTTATCCTTATCATGTATCATGATATCATCCCTAGGAGGAAGGATTTTAGGAGAACTACAAACCAACTACTCTTGACAATCAAAGGTTGGTTCTTCTAAAATGACTTCATCACAAATAGGGGAATGATCACTGGTTGAATTGTCTTGCTCAATAAGGGTTTCTCTAGGTGAAGGGGGACAACTAAGATTCTCATGACCTTCATTGACTGTGTTTTATATCATCAAATCATATTCTTCACAACTATGAGAGATATTATGAGAAAAACAAATTTTATTGTCATTATTACCTATGGTTATGTTATTGTGTGAATTAATGTCTTTTCCACTAAGAGATGTAAGAGGAGAGAAACAACCAGGATTCTCAAAACTCTCATTGACTGGTTCTTCTACCAAAATATCTTTGTCACCAATAGGAGAGATATTAAGAGAGGAACAAATATGATTGTTAGGAATGTCAGGGGTCGTATTCTCTTTCACTAAAACACTCTCATGGGGAGGGGATAGGAAATTTTTCTTAGCATGTCTAGATATGTAAGATACTAACATTGTTTGAACAAAAATGAAAAGCACTTGTAACCATTTCATGCAATGTTTTAGCAATATAAACAAAGTATATCCAAAGATACAAAAGATTTTTATCCAATATATGCAAAGCTTTAAGAATGAAACAATGTATATGCAAGAATGAAAAACACTTTTATCAAACTTATGCAATTTTTTATGAATAGAAACATTGTGTATACAAAAGTGAAAATTACTTTTATCAATGTTATGCAAAATTCCAAAAATGTGAGCATTTTTAGATCTGATGATGAAATGATTTCAAGAATGAATACCCTAAATTGATGTTTTTGAGTTAGATGCATAAAACAAATGTTCTCGAAACTTTCCAGACTTATAGTATATGATACTAGGAGGATAAGAAAGCACAAAAATGAGGTTTCTAATGTTGTAATAGGCAATTAAAAATCTGGACTGGGACTAAGTCGCCCAGAATGGAGAATGAGTCCCAATAAGGGTTTTTTTTCAAAATTTCCAAAAAAATTCAATTGGTTTTGATGCTTTTGATGTTGGATGACCGGAAGAAGAAATATAAATGCAGATTTTATATGATTTGAGATGAAAAAATGCAAATGATATGCACTTGCATGAATGCAAAAAATTGAAACCCTAGAATACAATTTTAACAAATGCCAAATGCAATGCCAACTAAATATAGGGTGATAATGGACTCCAAATCATAAAAGAAGGTACATTTCACGTCAGGCTCACCAAAATCAATCATAGATTTTTTAGCCCCTCTTGCACCTCTAGGGGTTTTCACCTAAAGGGGGAAGGACAAAGAATCTACAATTCATTCAAGAACAAACCCTTGAGATTTCAATACAAGAGAGATTGAAATTTGTCAAAGGGAGAGTTCTTATGGGATGAAAATGAATAGAAGGGGTTCACCTCCAAGTATAAACTTGGAAAGAAAAATGCAATGTGATATGCAAACCTACACTAAATTCAACCTAGAAATGTAAAACAAACTAAATAGAAAGCTGTGAAATAGAAGGTGTGCACCTGGAAATATGTTGCAGACTGGAATGGAGACTAGAAATGTTGTTGAATCTAGAATTTTGACCTGCTGGGACACTTCCACCAAGTTGGGCGACCTAGTCCCAGATTTGGAAAACTGCACCGGAGCCCATTTCAGCTAAATGGGTGTCCAAATCTATAGAAAACTCTGAAAAACATGTGTAGTGGGACTAATTCACCACTAACGGTGACTTAGTCCACTTTGAATTCTCTAAAAAATTTAAAGTGGAAATGGAAGCTCTTGGTCTACAGTTTGTGTTCCTCTAGGTATCCAAATCCGAAACTCTTCTTTTCAGCACTAAAAGTGACTTTTAGTGGATATTTTTCCGTAGCCAATAAGGAGATGTCTTCAACAAGCTTGCAACCCTTTCTTGAATGATTTCCAAGCCTTCAAAGTACCTCAATATGCAAACACACTAAGAGAGAAAGAAAAATGTTGAATGTTAGAGCATGGGGGTTTTCCTTGGTCAAACCCCTTTTAGGTAATTAATCCAGATGAAGAAATAAGATAATGAAGCATGAAATATGAAAAAAAGGAATTAGAGACATGCCATGATGATAGATCTTGAATTTCTACAACAATGGTTCAATAATCTTCCCTTGAATGCTTCTTGATGACTTAGAATGCCAAAACCCTACCTTGCTTGAGAAGAATGATGATTGATGAGTGAAGAGAGAAGGAGATAGAAGATGATAGAAGGAGAAGACCCCAAAATGAGTGGAAAACCACATAATTATACATAATTATGCCCTAATTCCCAAAAATACCTCATCATAGGCCGACCTTACGACTTAGAGAATAAAAACCCACCAGAATTTTGAACTAATTTTGATTTTTGAGCCAAATGGAACTAAGTCACCCCAAGTGGTGACTTGGTCCCACTTAGGCATTTTAAGTGGGTGCCGGAGATTAAAGTGTATTAAATGATTTTTATCGAGTTTATTCTCAAAAAGACACTTAAATGAAGCCTTTAAGTGTAAAATGGGGCCAATTAAAGCATAAGAAAGGTGCAATTATTGATGACAAGCCTAGAAAAGTGTGAGATTTTTTTACAAATCCTTACAACAGGGTGATCCCACAATGCTGGTTTACAATTTCTGGAAGATTCTGATTTTTGTTGAAATCACATATTTTTAGAAAATATAATGATTTAAGCATTAAAAAGTTCCATTTTAAGGATTTCAATTGAAGAGGCTTTGATAAAACCACCTTAGATCAAACCCCCTTGGATAGAACCCCGCTAGTTTTAAACCATACCCATAACAGAGTCTCCTTTACACCTATCAAAATGCTAATAGAAAATCACTTTTGATTTACCTTTTCAGGGATCAAATGAATTCATTTAAAATTTATTTTTTGTAAGTATGTATTCCTTATTATAAGCTTCCAAAAAATTATAATTAAGAATAAATTTAATTTTATTATTATATTTATTTTTTATTTCTTGTGAATGTAGGTTTTTCACTGAAAATCAAGCTCTTTATTCTACACATGTGGAAAAATAGAAGATTATAAATAAAAAATAAAAAATATGAGTGTACCAGATATTGTAGTCCTTGATCTAATAAAAAAAATTTGAATTTCGATACATACAAAAAAAAAGTTGTGTTATACGGTCCACCTATCTCTGAATTGTAATTGGTTTTACTTCGAAACTTGATTAAGGAAAAAATATTCAAAAAAACACTATGAAACCAATTGGAAGCACTATATATCATAGTTACAAATCTAAATTCAAAAAAAAAAAGAATTTTATCCTTCATGGAAAAAAAATTATGTGTTATACGGTGAGCGCCACTCCTTAAAAATGGTGTATACTGGAAAAAATGAGTTTTCAAAGGAGATGGAAAAAGAAGTGCAATCTGATTCCAAAAAATTTGAAAAAAAATATATTTAGAATCTACAGACAAAATGTCACAAATCACTAGTTTGCATCATCTTCAAATTCCTCACAGTTTAGCCGCTATAAGTGTCTAAAAGTGAAGATTTAGTTAGAAAAAATCAGTATAGTGTCCAATTTGGCCAAAAATTGTAAACCAGTATTGTAGGATCACCCGACACTTTGAAAGAAGGCTTGGAAAATGATAAAAAGAGGTTATTAAGTGAAATATATTAGAAAGGTCCTAGAAAAGTGTGAAAGTGGGTTACAACACTTCACAACACTTTTACAAGACACCATAAGGTTTTTATTGATTGGCAAGGGTCCAAGACCCAATGTGAATGTGTTTGTCACATTACAACATTGAATCTAGGAAAAACTAGGCCAAAATCCACAAGAAAGACCCAAATGAGCGTGAAAATGTCCAAGGATACATCTTTCTATGTTACAGGTATGTACCCAAAATCTTTGGTTAGGCAGTCCTTTGCTCTTATTTTGTAACTTCAAAGCATTTTCCATGCTTTAAAATGCCATATTTTAATGCAAACCACACATACACTCCACCATTTCATGATAATGCCAACTTTGCACCTCCCAATATTCAACCATATCAGGCTGGTCATACCTCTCATTTCATTCCAAAGAACCCTACTATTGTGGATTTTCAACCTTCTAAAACTGCATACCACCCACCCCACCCTGCTCAGTCTTCTCGAATGCCTACACATTCATATCATCAACCCAAAGAGACTTGTCACTTTGAAAATCAACCTTTCTTCTCTCCTACTCAACCCTGAAATTTTGACAATTTAAGTGCAAGTGAGATTATAAGCATTTGGCTTGATTTCAATGGATGGCTTGATGAGCTTCAGAGACAACAAGAGTTTGAACTACTACAGAAGGAGTGGGATAATCAAGCCTATTAGGGGCAACAAGGTTATTTCCCACAGTAGGATGAGCTTGTCCATCAAGCTCATTATCTGCAACAACAAAATTTAGATGCCCAATGGAGGTATGAGCAATAGTTGGAGGCATAAAGAAGGCAACAACAAGAAGATTGTACAACAAGAGATTTTGTTGTTAGGAAAGAAAAAATTATACTTTCCCTTGCTCTAGCACAAGTTCCTGAGACTCAGGCAACCCGTTGTGTGCCTAGTTTCAAACAATTACCTCCAATAGTTCCAAAATAGCCTACTAAGGAGGAGGTAAGAAAGCATAAATTTGTAAGTTTCAAGAATTCTAACAAGCCTCTTTAAACTTCTATTATCCCTCCTTTTTGTTTCAGAACAACCTATTGTGCAAGAGGTTTGCAAGCACAAAATTTTTAGTTTCAAGAATTCCAATAATACCCTTGAAACTTGCATTCAACCTCTTGTACCATCAAGCGAATCTTTTATGTTGGAGATCTTAATTTTTGCAATCCTTTGTTCCTCACAAGAACCTATCCTTCAGGAGGCTCAACCTTTTACTCATATTGAGTAGTTTTGGGGTAAGAGTGAATAGGTTGTTGTTGTGGATCCTTCGTGTGCTCAAAATAATGTGTCTTGCTCTACTGCAATAAAAAAATTGAAGATGAAAATAGTGTTGCAGCAACAAGGCATTAAAAAGGTAGAAAATTTTGATATAGTAGAGGAATCAGTCCTCTCATTTGATGCCCTCCCTTATTTTGTTGAAGATGAGGAGGATAGATCAGATATACCTACATTAGTTGAAGCCTCTGAATATATTGGTTTGGGCGTCATGGTTGAAGTTAGCTCCATGGTTTTGGAGCAGCAACAGACATGTTTAGCCCCTATTATAGTGGATGAAGATCCATGATCTGTGGAGGTATGCAGTTCTGAGGTGGATGAATTATTTTGGGATGATTTAGAAGCTTTTTGTTTAAGCTTCGATGTCAATTTTTCACCCCAAAAAGAGGAGCTTTGTGGGCAACAACATAAGAGTGAGGAAATCGTAGAGGATGTGGCAACCATTACATGCCAAGAGCTATTTTTTTGTAGCTTTTTGCCAAGAAGAAATGAAAATAGAGAGACAACTTGAAGAATTTAGTTCTTCACTTGAAGTGTCTCAAAAATATGAGGTTTGTATTGATGAAGTGTGCATCAATACAAGTAATTGTGTAGTTATTGAGCAGCCACACAATTTCTTGGAGAGTGATGCTCCAGTTGCTCAATTTTTTTGTATTCCCAAGTTTCAAATTTTATCTTTCAAGGTGCATGAGGAAGGTCTTCCTTGTGAAGATCCTGTTGGATGTTGTGGATGTGTTTCTGATATGTGGTTGTCATTGATGCCAACACTATTAGCATTTGATGTATTAAAGGTTGTATATGTTGAGGATATTGATAAAATTATAATAAATATGTTGTAGGCTATTTGTGAAGTTGTGAAGTTCAGTGTGGTGTAAAATTTATTATGTTTGTATTCAGAGGTTGCACTTTAAAGGGTTTGTTGTTGAGCCTATCTAGTTTGTACTCTAAAATTTTTAGAGGTGTGCATCAAGATTTTTGCAAGTTGTGTGTTTTTGTGTTCCTACAGTTAATTTGTTACTATAGCTGATGTTTCTGGAAGAAGACAATGTGATTCTGATTATTTTGGTTGTTGTGTGTGCTTCTAATATGTTCGTTGATGTTTCTAGATCATGATTTATCCTTGTTGCATGTCCACGTTGATTGGTGTGATCGTGATCAGAGATTTTTATGTTGTGTGTTCGGGTTTTCATGTTCTTGGCCGACATGATGGTTGTAGCGTGTTGCAAATCCTTGTGGATTAATATTTTAATGTTTGGCATGTTCGAGGAAGTTTATTTAGGACCTCATTATGTTGTGACCAACTGCGGTTGGTGCGTATTGAGATTTGCTCATGAATTGGGCCGACAGTTTGTAATTTATTCTTTTATCTTTGGTCGACAGAGTTGTTGATGTAATTTCATGTAGCGGATATATAAGAGCGATTGTTTCTTCATTTTGAAGTGTGTGAAGTGTGCGAGATGCGAGTATGAAGTGTGTAATGTGTAAATAAAGATCAGATGATTCAATTTTAGAGAAAAGTGTGAAGAAGATTCAGCAAAGTGTGAAAAAGGGTCTATGTGCTTAATCGGAACTGTGATCGGGCTTTTGAAGAAGCTAATTTATCATTTCATATTCTTCAGATGGTTTTAATCTGAATGTTTTTAAAGGCAGTGAGCCTTCCCATTTGAGCAATGTGCTCTAGGCAGTGTGCCTAAATGCATGTGCATTCCTTATTCATTTTTCAGTATACTTCTAACAAGGTATAATCTTATGGATTAACCTCCACCATGGCTTTTTCCCTAACAGGGTTTGCACATATAAAATCTTGTGTCCTTGTGTTTCTGATGTGTTGTTGATTCATGCTTTCACTATTAATTATCAAATCTAAGATTAAAGGTTAATAATGTTGAATAAAGTTTAAATTATGTGAAAACTAATTCACCCCCCCTCTCTCAGTTGTCTATTCTTATTTTGCCAACAATTGGTATCAGAGCAGGTTCATCCGAAGAAGCTTAACATCTTGAGGTGATCTGAGATGGAATCATACAAGAAGGATAGTCCTAGATTCGATGGAACAAACTACTCTATGTGGAAATTCAAAATGGAGTGTCATTTGAAGTGCATTGGTGATCCCTTCTGGAAGATTACAAAGAACAAATATAATATTCCTCAAAATGGTCCCTCTACTCCTGATGAAATCAAAGAAGCTGAAATAAATGCCAAGGCTATTGAAGCATTATTGATTGCTTTGACATATTCAGAGATGACAAATGTGATAGGTTTGAAGATAACATATGAGATTTGGAAGAAGTTGGAGACATTGTATGAATGAGATGCACAAGTGAAATTTGCTAAGCTACAGAGTCTAAAAGTTAAGTGGGAAAACTTGAAAATGAGTGAAGATGAAAACATCATTTCTTTCATGCAAAAATTTGATGAACTAGTGATGGGTATTACATGTGCCAGTGGAATTTTGGATGAAGAAGATATTGTGGCTAAAGTGCTCAGATCATTGCCTACTTATTACAAAATGAAATCTCATGCTATTGAAGAACTCGAGAATGTAACAAATGTGACAAGAGACATGTTGATTGGTAAACTTGTTGCCTTTGAATTGAGTGAATTTGGTGAATCTACTCCTAAGACATAGTCTGCATTCAAAGCTACTGTATCCAGAAGAAACCAACAGAGATATGATTTGGGAGAAAGTTCAAAAAAGACATTCAAGTATGAAGATGAGATGAAACAGATTGAAGAAGAAGAAAGAGAGTTAGAAGAACTAGAAGCATTGATTGTGAAAAGAGAAGCCAAAGGTCAAGGTAAGTACAAAGGAAATTTTCCCATTAAATGTTTCCCTTGCAGTAAGATAGGTCATTTTGCATCAAGATGTCCTGAAATAGTTCCTAGGTTTAAACTTGATAAGCCTAAATTTCAAAAGAAATTTTATTATGCCGAAGAAGGTGTTACTGATGATGAATTTGATAAAGAGAATGGAAATGAAGATGGATGGGTATTCATTGCTATCAAGGAAAATTGTACGGTGTCCATTGAATCTACTAGTGATAAGAATATTGAGAAAGCTCTTGCAGCCAAAATTGAGGAAAAGGATGAATGGATGATTGATAGTGGATGCTCACATCATATGACTAGTGACAAAATCAAGTTCTTAAGCTTGGAGAAATATGATGGTGGTGTTGTAAGATTTGGAGATAACAATGCCAGTGTGATTTGTTGCAAAGGCACTATTTCTCTTGGTGGTAAATATAATATTGTTGTTCTTTATGTTGAAGGATTGAAGCATAATCTGTTGAGTGTTGGAAATATGGTAGACAAGGGATACAATCTTCAGTTCAAAGATGGTAAGTGCGGGATATTGGGAAGTACTGGAAATGTAATTGCTTCAAGTGCAAAGACAAGAGGTAATATTTTTCACCTGAGTGTTGCTAGTGAAAGTTGCTTAATTTCTCAAGTTGATGTAAGCTGGTTGTGGCATAGGAGGCTCTGTCATGTGAATTTTGATAACATTGTTAGATTAATCTCCACTCAAGCAATTAGAGATATTCCTAAGTTTGTGAAGCCTACTAACAACATATGCAAGGAATGTTAGATGGGAAAGCAGACAAGAATTTCTTTCCAAAGAAAACAACATCATTCTAATGGAGTATTGGAGTTGGTGCATACTGATCTATGTGGTCCCTCCAGAATCAGGAGTCTAAAAGGAGAAAGGTACTTTATTTTGCTTATTGATGATTACTCTAGGATGATATGGGTTTCTTTCTTGAGAGAAAAACATGAAGCATTAGAAAAGTTCAAAATTTTCAAAGCCATGGCCGAGAATGAGACAGGATTGAAGATTAAATGCTTAAGGTCAGACAGAGGTGGTGAATTCACTACCTGGGAGTTCAATTCATTATGTGAAGAGCATGGAATCAAAAGACAGTTATTTTCTCCCTGGACCCCTCAACATAATGGAGTTGTTAAGAGAAAGAACAAAACAATTCTAGATGTTGTTAGAACTATGACGTTGGAAGGTAATGTTCCTCATATCTATTGGAGAGAAGTTGTAAGATTATTTCTTTCTTATGTTTCTTTTAAGAACTACAAAGTCTATCAAATGGATGTAAAGTCAGCATTTGTGAATGGCGAGCTAGAAGAAGAAGTATATGTTGAGCAACTGGATGGATTTCAACTGACTGATAAAGAAGATATAGTTTTCCGACTAAAGAAAGCATTGTATGGACTCAAACAAGCCCCTAGAGCTTGGTATGCTAGATTGGATAAATACTTGTTGAAGCTTCGATTCAATAAAGGTATTGCTGACAGTAATATATATTTCAAGATGAATTAGGATAAAGAGCTGATTATTGAAGTCTTTGTTGATGACATCATTTTTGAAGGTGATGATGATTTATGTATGAATTTTGTTGATGAAATGAAAAGTGAATTTGAAATGTCTATGATTGGAGAGCTGAAATTATTTTTAGGATTGAAAATTACTCAGTTAGATGATGGAATTTTTATATCTCAGTCCAAATATGTAAGAAAGTTACTGAAAAATTTGGCATGGAAGACTCAAAGCCAGTTGGTACACCCATGGTAACCTGATGCAAGTTAACACATAATTATGATTCTCCTAAAGCAAATCAAACAAGATACAGGTCAATGATTGGTGGATTACTTTATTTGAATCAGACCAGATCAGACATCATGAATGTCGTATGTATGGTTGCTAGATATCAAGATGATCCAAAGGAATCTCATGCGACTGCTATGAACAAAAATCTCAGATACCTGAAAGGGACAGTTGATTTTGGTCTTTGGTATCGTAAAGATGATGATCTTACTTTGAGCGCCTTTACTAATGCAGATTGGGCAGGAGATGTGGATGATAAGAAAAGTACCAGTGGTGGTGCATTCTTCTTAGGGAAGAAGTTGGTATCTTGGTTAAGCAAAAAGTAGAAATTTATTTCCTTATCTACAGTTAAGGCAATATATATTGTTGTTGCAAACAATTGTACTCAAGTACTATGGATGAAGCAGATGCTGAGATATATCAGAATTGAATATGATGAGCCTATTGCTATATTTTTTGATAACTCAAGTGCAATAAACATTTCTAAGAATCTAGTGTTGCATTCAAAGACAAAATATATATCTATCAAATATCACTTTTTGAGAGACAAATAAAGAAGTCAGACTGGAGTTTGTTCCTACAAAAGAAAATATTGCAGAAATCTTTACTAAGTCATTGCGTAAGGATACTTTTGAGTATATCATAGGAAATTTGGGGTGATTTCCCCTCATAATATGCACTAATATGCAAGTCTTTGCATCAATCCACGCATTCATATTCATATCTTGTTTCCAATTGATGTTGTGGTGGTTGCTACTTAGGGGGAGTAGTCAGATGATTCAGATATATGGTTCAAAGCTTGTGTACCTTTTCCATTGATGTCAAAGGGGGAGAACAAAAATGTGAAAAACCTTGGCTTGAGGAAGAAGAGCAGAAAATCTTGGGAGAAAAGAGTAGAACAAAAAGGGAGAAGAGTAATGCAAGGAACAAAAGAATAATATGTTAGTTGTGTTGATGGTATTTTTCACATCATGTGTTACCATCAATTCCAAAGGGGGAGATTTTTGGATTTTTTAGATGTGTTTTGATATGTGGTTGTCATTGATGTCAACACTATTAGCATTTGATGTATTGAAGGTTGTATATGTCGAGGATATTGAGAAAATTATAATAAATATGTTGCAGGTTGTTTGTGAAGTTGTGAAGTTCAGTGTGGTGGAAAATTTAGTATGTTTGTATTCAAATGTTACGCTTTAAAGGGTTTGTTGTTGAGCCTATCTATTTTTTACTCTGGAAGTTTCAGAGGTGCGCATGAATATTTTTACAATTTGTGTGTTTTTGTGTTCCTACAGTTATTCTGTTACTATAACTGATGTTTCTATAAGAAGAGAACTTGATTCTGATAATTATGGTTGTTGTGTATGATCTTGAGATGTTTTTTAATATTTCTAGATCATTCTCTATCCTTGTTTCATGCTCGCATTGATTGGTGTGATCGTGATCAGAGATTTTTCCATTGTGTGTTCGGTTTTTCATGTTCTTCGTCGACATGATGGTTGTAGCGTGTTGCAGATCCTTGTGGATTAATCTTTTAATGTTTGGCATGTTCAAGGAAGTTTATTTAGGACCTCATTAAGTTGTGACCAATTACGGTTGGTGCACATTGAGATTTGTTCATGAATTGGGATGACAGTTTCTAATTTATTCTTTTATCTTTGGCCAACAGAGTTGTTGATGTAATTTCATGTAGCGGATATATAAGAGCGATTTTTTCTTCATTTTGAAGTGTGCGAAGTGTGTGATATGCGAGTATGAATTGTGTAATGTGTGAATAAAGATCAAATCATTTGATTGTAGAGAAAAGTGTGAATAATATTGAGTGAAGTGTGAAGAAGGGTTTTTGTGCTTAACCAAAACTGTGATCAGGATTTTGAAGAAGCTAATTTATCATTTCATATTCTTCAGATGGTTTTAATCTAATTTTTTTGTAAGGAAGTGAGCCTTCCCATTTGAGCACTGTGATCTAGGCAGTGTGCATGAATGCATGTGCATTGCTTATTCATTTTTCATTATACTTCTAACAAGGTATAATCTTGTGGATTAACCTCCACCATGGTTTTTCCCCTAACAAGGTTCCACGTATAAAATATTGGTATCCTTGTGTTTTTGATGTGTTGTTGATTCATGCTTTTACTATTAGTTATTAGATCTGAGATTAAAGGTTAGTAAGGTTGAATAAAGTTTAAATTATGTGACAACTGATTCACCCCCCCTCTCAGTTGTTTATTCTTTTTTTTCCAATAGATCAAAAATAAGTTTTGGCATATTTTGGATCACCATGTGATCTGGAAAATTTATCTTTCTAGTTCAATTCATGCTTTGAGGAGGTCAACAATGGTGACATTGGCTTATCCTTTTATTAAGTGAGTTCTCTTCCCTTTACAAAAGGTTTTCTCTTGGATGTTGACCTATCTTCAAAAAAGCTCACCCTTGTTGTTGTATGTTTAGTTGAGACACTAGTGTTAGAATCTGAATCTAACACTTGCATCATATGGTTCATTTGCAATGGAAAAAATTATGGTGAAGCAATCCTTCACCTTGCAACTGTTTTGTGCAGTTACATGCATGTTGGCAATATTTTTTAGTGATTGTAGCTAGGTGAGGTCTGCAACTATGGTTTGACGGAGATCAACTCATTCAAAAGGTTCATCTTTGATAGAGGCAAGCTTCCATTCTCTGATTTCTATTAGTTATGTATATATTGTAAATATCTTGCTTTCCATGAAGTGCATTTGCACACCCTACATTCTCCTTAAGGGAATGTATGTTCTATCTTTCATGCTTTCCTCCAAGTGTAGTTGCACATGTTTTGTTTTTCTTTGAGAAGGCCCAATAGTTGAAGTTTTACCCTCATGACTATTTTCCCAATGGACCAATAAGGCATTTGGATCCCATGATTAACAATAAATCATTCTGCAAAAGTCATCATTAATGTTGACATTTCATGCCCCCCTTTGATGACCCATCACTAATATCCAATCTGAGAAATCCTACTTGGGCCATCTTGCATGAATTTTCCTTGAGGTTCCTAAATTTTGCTAAGTCCCAAAATTTGTGGTTTTCGGGTTGTCTCTTACTCACTTCCTTCATGCCTTCTCCATCACTTCTTCTCTTCCTTCCCTTTTTCTTCTAAGTGTTTTGGATATCATCTTTCGGCCATACCCTTTACCCTCTACCGATATCTAAAGGTAAGCCTCGGGCCTTACCTCCGATCACTAAAACTTGATAAGGTTTCAAAATTTGGATAAGTCTTTTAGCTTATCAGACTTTAGGGGTTGGTCTTACCTCTTACCTCTTACCTCGTACCTCTTACCGCTTTCATTTTGCAAGGCGTAAGCCTTCCCCCCGACCTCTGACGGTCTGAGGTTCGACCTCCAAAATCTCATCTTTTTTGCTTTCTTCCTTCTCTCCTTCTCACTTTCCCTCATTTCTCTTGAAATTTGACTAAGTTTCAAGGTTTCAGGTTTCGACCTTCCACTTTACCTCTTACCTTTCTTCGATAAGAGGTATCTAATCTCCCTTACCCTCTATTTTTGGAGGTAAGCTTTCCCTCTTACCCCTAATGTTTCCCTTCTTCTTTGCACTTTCTTCCTTCCTTCTTCCAAGCATGAGGTAAGGTATAAGGCCAAAGCTCAACTCCTAATCACCTGATCGCCAACATCCAACAAATTTTTTTTCAAGGGTCCAAACCATTTTTTAAAATGCTTGCTAAGGTTTTTTTTCGAGCCCGACACCTCGACCTTCCTGCATTTTGGCATGTTTTTTGGGCAACATTTTTTAGGCTCAATTTGACTTTTGAGCTACCAAATTTGATTCCTAGACTTCAAGGACAACATTGATTGCATCCCTTATCTCCTACAGGTGGATTTCATGGGCACCCATTCCCATTTACTACTCTTTGTTAACTTTCTTGGTGGATCTATGCCCTAATCATGATTTTCATGAGATGGCTCAAATCTTGCATGCATAGTCTTTTTTCTTATCCATGGTTAGGTTTAGGGTCTAACTTGTGTTTCTAAGTTGTGCATTATCTATAAAGGTAATAAATGTATTCATTTCAAGGTTTTTTTTTATTCTTCCTTTGGCTCCTCTAGGGTTTTCTTTTGCAGACATGTATTTTACACTCTATCATTGTAAAGATTGGCTATATGCCTTTGCATTAATGAATTTGATCACTATTGTTAGTTCTCTCCTCTTTTATGTATGAGTAATATTTCATTACCTTCTTGTTTGATTTTTTGTTTACATTTTTTATGTATACATGTTTGAGTTAAAAAATTGCAACTATTGTGTTGAGAAATTATCCTTCCTTCTAGTGCTTTGTCAAACCCTAACCTCCATGTTTACTTCTAAAATCAACAAAATAGAGTTTTGTGAGTATTTTGGTTCCCTTCTTTTATGCACTATGTAGTCTTGGCCAAGAAGAAACAACCTTTCCATATTGGTGTATCACCTCCATCTTTCCTTTCATGTTCTCCTTCTCCCCTTTTCCTTCTGTGTTGTTAGTGGTAGGATTTCATGTGTTGGGTTGGACCAACAAATTGAATTGGGATTGAAAAAGGAACCCAACCTTCTCTGGAGATTCGAACTCATACACACAAAGGTCCCAAACCTTGAGGTAAATTCCATTGTGTCATTGGAATGCTAAGCTTCGTGCTTAGCAGGGTGCAATTTCATGTGACAACATACACCAAACACCAACATGTATTTTAGGTCAAACTTAAACACCAACCAACCTCCATCACAACAACATGTCAACCCAAACCTCAGCTTCATACCACAACACCAACACACCAACCAAATTCCACCACAACATAATACCAATACCAACACCATGTTTACATCTCACTTACAACAAGGCAATCAAAATCCTTCTCAAGAAAACATCAACCCAAAATCAACATTTACATCCAACTTCCAAAACTAAAATTAATTATCACACAATTACCTCAACACACTTAACACCAACACCAACCTTCTCGTGCAAAGTCAACCAAACATACCACCATCACCCGTGGAAACTTTGATGCAACAAATGCAAGAAATACAACAAGAAATGGAAAACATGCAAGTGAGCACAACAAAGAAAACATACTCAATGGAGGAACTATGTCCTTATCCCTTTGATAGAAGCATATACATTTCACCTTTTCTTCCACACTTTAATGTGCCAAACTTTAAAAAATACAAGGGAAAGGGAGATCCAGTAGAACATGTGCAAGATTTTAACACTGATTGTATGGACATCACTTTTGAGCCTACATACTTGATGAAATTATACCCACATAGCCTTTTGGACCAGGTTCTAGAGTGGTCCGTACACCTTCCTCCTGGGATAAGAACATGGAATGAATTAGCTAAAAAATTCATCGCACACTTTTCCTATAATATTGAAAGTGATATTACCCTTGAAAAAATATGCACAATCAGAAAAAAGGAAGGGATTCAATTACTTTTTTCTTTCAAATATGGTGAAGTATGTCTAATAAATTCACTTGTCACATACCAAAAAAGTAATTGGCCCCTATCTTTGTAGAAAACTTCAACATAGAATTAATGCACCAACTTCAAAGCCATTGTTGCAACACATTTGAGGATGCCATTGAAAAGGGAGCCTCCATTGAGAAAGCTCTTGTTGCAAAAGGATTGGTCAATATCTTCAAAGAAAACCAAAATAATCCCAATGACAAGGAAAATTTTGGTCTAGAAACAAAAATGTCACCATTGATGGGGTATTTGATGCTAAAATGGCTAATAAATTTCACCCCACCATTCACCTCAAAGGTCCTTCAACACAAAACAATCCTACACCAAATCAAGATCAGACTACAAATGTAGTCCAAAATAATCAACAATATAGAGGTCCTCCATGAGAAAACATTCCTAAACAAACTTATACACCCTTAGGGAACCCATCAAATCAGTCTTGAAGAAATTATTGCAAACAAATTTCATTCAACTATCGGAGGTTAAACCTTATGAAACAACAATCTTCAAACCAACTTGGTGGAATGATAATGACTTTTATGAATACCATCACATTGAGGGACATAAGATATCATGATTTTGGACACTTAAGAATGTTATCCAGGACCTTATTGAATAAGGTGACATATTAGTGGATAATTCACAAGGAATGACAAATGCTAAACATACTGTTTTCAAGAATCCCCTACAAGACCATAAAAAAGGAAAAGCCTCTAGTTCAGGGAACAACCAAACACCAATGTAAACACTAATGTCTCATATGAGTATAATGTTAATAACTTTCAAGCCTTTGATGAAAACATCTCTACTATTACCATCAAGAAAATTCCATAATGTGTTGTCACCACCCAACGAGATAAAGTGACCTTGAAAGGGGTTGCTTCAAATCCACAACCAAAGAGTCAATACAACCTCCTAGATCATCTAGGAAAGACTCCCACAGAAATATCCATTCTTGAGTTGCTTTACATATCCCCTGACCATAAATCCATTTTGGACAAATATTTGCAAGAAACATTCATTCCCACCAAACTAAATGTTAATCAATTCTAGGCCATGGTAGGATACTTAGCTGCAACCCATCATGTCACAATTTTTGAACAAGATTTTCCCACACAACAACCAAATCATAATGTACGATTACATTTTGAGGTATTTGTTAATAAACACAAAATTAGATGAGTCTTAGTAGACAGTGGACCAAGTCTAAATATATGCACCTTAAAATTGGTCATAACATTGGGATTATCTAAAGCTTGTACATATATGTCTAACAAAATTATCATCAAGGCTTATGACAATGTTGCGTGTTCATCCAAAGGCATAATCACACTTCCCATGAGTCTTGGGCTTGTTATTCAAAACATGATATTCCAAGTCTTGGATTTGGATATGCCATACAACCTTCTCCTTGGTGGCCCATGGATTCATGCCATGAGGGTTGTTCCCTCCACTTACCATCAATGCCTTAAGTTTCCATATAATGACACAAAAATAACTATATCAGGTGATCCTAACCCCTTCCAATATTGAAGAAATTTGAAAGGGACCATTGAGCGTCAAGTACCTATTAATTAGGAAGTTTCTTCCTCCACCTAATCACATTACATTGATCCCTCTTCACTCACGAAACCATCCATTCCATCCACCACACCTTCCAAACCCAAGGTCCAAATCCAGGACACCGGATGTGGTGAATACAACATTGACAACTTATTTTGCATTGGGAAGTTTCCCACCTAATGAAATTATTATGGGAAGCCTCATCCTATCAAGAAAGAGCCTAAGATTTTGATTTTTAAACCTGCTACCATGTTCACTAAGTGGGGTGAACTAGGCAAAGAGACTATAGGTGAGGATATTTCTACATGGATCTATAAGGATGAAGAAGAAACCAAGTCTGCAAAAATACTAGTTGAGAAATATTCAAGAGGGTTCAAAATTATAAGGTAGCAAGGTTATGATGGACATAGTGGTATTGGTTTGAACAAACATGTAATGAAAAAACCTTTGTTACCTCCTAAGCTGCCCAACAATACAAGGTTAGGTTATGTACCACCAAAAGTGAGTCCTCCTCGTACTAAGGTATCTTTGAGTGAAAACATTAATTCTTATAATGAAATTGAGACATCTAAGGAACATCATACCAAAATATATTCCAATGAGTGGGAATTGGATTCTTGCACCTTTAGTGATTATGACCTAGCCGAAACCTTTCGAGAGATTGACTTATCCTCATCCCAAACCAAACCTATGAGTGGTTGTGCTTGGATCAAAACCTTTTGGGATCCTGATGATACCTCTATTTTTATCATATCCACTTATTCCTTGAGCTATAATGATATCGATGATGACTTACCCCTCATCCACTCACAACTAATAGATTGGGATCAACAAGGACCTCTGAGCTTGGACATATGCGAGAATGATGAAGAAATAGTTGAGTTCATGGACCTTTGACAAGGAATACCAATTGGGGACCATAAGGTTGGATTTATCATAGAGCTTCAAAACACAACATACTTTGGGTAGTCTACTCCACCCTCTAGTCGCAAAAGTGAAAAAAAAAATAGGTCTCTAGGTGAAAATTGAAAGACGCCTTTAGACCAAGAAAAAGTAAAAATAAAGGACATATTTGAGGGTGAAAACCTCTAATGGGTGCAAAATGTGTTCAATTTTTATGTCCATTTTCCCTTATTCCATTTCCATTTTCCCTTTCTCATAATTCCTTGACATTAATTGATAGGGAGATAAAAAATATTTGATATGTTTTGAAAGATGAAAGAATCCTTTCAAAATGTTGAAATCGTTGAGGTAACGATATATTTTGGATGGTTTGCTACATGAACTAAATGTGAAGAAGGAACCAAATATGTGAGTGATAAATCCTAAAAGACATAAGGAGTGGAATGAACTAGGAGACATGGGTTGCATGTGATGGAAGCCAAACTATTTTTTTTATATCTTATTTCAAATAAGTTGTTTTCGTAACTGCTTTGGGTTTGTGGCCTACGACCAACCCAAGAACTATAATCGTCCAGTTTTTTGGCCATCGGCTATAACAAACTACAACTCCATGTTTGTTTTACTTTATGATACTCGATAAACTGGACATGTGTTTGTGTGTGCTATGATCTAGATATAGATAATAGATAGAATTAAGAAGATTGGAGATATCGTTTTGTTCCTGAATGATTAATCACTTGTTCATGGCTTGAGTCAGAGTAACTAGTTCTTTCTTCTCACCTCATGAACTAGAGGAAGGGCCCCCTCTTGGGGAGCTTGGTGAGATCATTTTGTGTTTTATTAGCTTATATATTTATATTTCATGCAATCCCATTCTTGTTGAATGTATGTTTGTCAAGTGTGTTTTAATTTAGTTTAATTTCCATTCAAGTTTAACAATAATTCATAATTCGGTATTAAGCAAAGAATTGTAATGAATACAATCGATTCTCTGAGGAATGTAATCATGATTTGAGAGACAAGAAGTGTGTTTACTCTTGCAGATTAATCACTGTATTTTTTATTTTAGATTATGTTGTGTTCTATTTTGTAAATCTTCCTATTGCATTCCATCTTCCTGTTGCATTCCATCTTCCTGCTGCATTCCATCTCCCTATCACATTCCATCTTCCTATCGCATTTCAATCTCTTGTCGCTTGCACCATTTCAAGACATCTTTATCAATCACATTCCTTCTTTTACTATTATAATGGTTGTTGTTAATATCTATATTAAGGAGTGTATATCCTAAGATATTGATTTTGCATTATTCAAGTTTAATCAAAATAGATAGATTGGATGAAATAGGTAGGTAGTGATTAAAGAAAGGATTTCATTCATTTATGATTTGAAGAAGTGTGCTTTTGAATTCTAAATTGAAAAGTGTGTTTTAAATTCTTGGATGCATCCATCCCCCCTTAGTTCATTAGTTTTATCCCTTAGGTAAACTACCGTAACACTATTCACAAGCCTACGCTCTTAGATTAACATTGAGGAGTAAACTGGGGAAATTGTGAAATTCCTGAAGATTGATCTCAATCCATTCATCAATTTAAGATAGAATTAAAAGGATAGTTTTACCCAGAATATCAACCACAGTTTAATCCAATCAACCTCCTTGAGGCACCCAAGGATAAAGGGTTGGACATGCTCCCCATAATACAAGAGAGGTCATCGTTACTTGTAGAAAATTTAAAAGAATTCAATCTAAGTACATATGATAATCCTAGAATTGTGCACCTTGCAACATCCTTGACAGTCATACAAAAGCCAAAATTCACCACTTTCTTTTTAGAAAGAAAAATCAATTTCATGTGGTCATATGTTGATATTCCTGGATTGGATCCTAAGTTATTCCTACATCATTTTCCATTTTTCCCAAATGCAAAACCATTCAAGAAAAATTTGAGGAAAATGCACCCTCAGATTGCACTATTAGTAAAAGAAAAATTGAAGAAATTGCTTGACGTTTGTTTCATTCGCCTGATAGACTATACAAAATGGATTTCAAATCTTGCGCCCATAATGAAACCAACTGGTGGAATAAAAAAAATCACATACTTTAGAGACTTAAACAAATCTTGTCCTAAACATGATTTCTCGTCTCCCAACATTGATATCATAGTAGACTTGATAGCGGGATTTGAAATGCTATCACTCATGGACAATTTTTCAGGATATAATCAAATCAAAATTTCTCCTGAGGATCAACATAAAAACAACATTCACTTGTGCTTGGGGTACTTATTTTTGGAATGTCAAGTTGTTTGGTCTTAAGAACATTGGAGCAACCTATCAAAGAGCTATGACCATAAAGTTTTATGACTACATGCATACATTCATGAAGGACTATGTTGATGACTTGTTAGAAAAATATTTATCAAGGGATAGTCACTTGGTAGTATTGGATAATATTTTGAAATAGTTAGAAGAGTACAAGGTCAAATTAAATCCAAAAAAGTGTGTCTTTGGGGTACAATCCAACAAATTATTAGGATACATTGTCTCTCGTAGAGTTATTGAGGTTGATCCCACAAAAGTGAAATCCATCATGGATATGCCTCCACCAACAAACATAAGTCAACTTTGTACAATACAAGGAAGATTACAATCTATCCAAAGGTTCATAGCTTGGTTAGTAGATAAATACCAACCATTTCAACATTTGCTTCATAAGGGAGCCCCATTCATATGGATTGATTGTTGTTAAGAAGTGTTCCAAAAAATCAAGGACTATCTATTATCACCTTTGATTCTCATGTCTCCTATTGATGGTATATACCTAATACTATACATATCAGCAACTTCATCGACATTGGGGGCATTGTTAGCACAAAATGATAATGATGGAAAAGAACGAGCTATCTATTATATCGGTCACATATTTATGGGATATGAGCTTAATTGCAGTCCTATTGAATGAGAATTCCTTGCAATTATCTTTTCCACCCAAAATCTTCAGCACTACATGTTGAATCATAGAAAAAAATCGGTTGCAAAGATAGATCCCTTGAAATACCTACTCAATAAAGCAGATCTAACAAGACAACTAGAAAAGTGGGTTATGATCTTGAGTGAATTTGACATAGAATATGTTGATCATAAGGCAATGAAAGTAAAAGTGATATCTTATCAACTCGTAGATGCACCAACAACAACATATCATCCTCTAGTGTATGACTTTCCTAATGAATCCATCTTCACAATAGAGACCTCTACGACATGGAAATTGTACTTTGATGGATCCTATACAAGTCATGATTTAGGAGTGGGTATCCTCTTTGTCAGACCCCAAGGGGACTCAATACCTAAGTCATATAGAATAGTGTTCCTATGCACAAATAACATGGCTAAATATGAAGCATTGGTAACAGGACTACGAATGGCCATCAAATGGAAAATTAAAAATCTTCAAGTCTATGGTGACTCCCAATTGGTTATATGTTAGGTCAATGATGACTACAATACAAAAGATTAAAATCTCACTCATTACAAGCAAATGGTTGATAGTTTCAAGCAATATTTTAAGGTCATCATCTTCACTCAAATCTTGAGGATTCAAAAGAAAGAAGTTGATGCAATGGAAACCATTGGATCTCTCTTGGATATACCTAATTGTAATCTCACAAAATTGCACCTTAGGGGAAATTTCACATTTTAGCACTTTGCCTAGAATTTATTACACCTAAACACATTTGTGATAAGAGCCTCATGGGTCAACAAATTTCGATTCCAACTCCATGAGGTCCAATGACAAAGCGAAAATAGTCCATCACCCTGTTTCTCAAAAACTAATGTGTTGGACGATTTTATAGTGTGCAGACGTTTGCATTGCATGATAGCATCTTGGTGGCTTCTAATTTTGAAATGAGGAATCTCAAAATCTTGACTCATGACATGTTTCCTTGTAGTCATATTTTTTAGTGTAACGACTCCTTTCGCCCTTACATGAAACAAAACTCCCTTTTTCCCTCATTTTTGAGGGGTTCTCTCTCATTCGATGACTTCTCTTCTCAATCTCACTTCATTCCTAGCCTCTTCTACTCTTTGCAATATCACTTCTACAAGTGAAGCTCTGCCAGACTGAGGTCCCTCCAACAACCAAAGCTCTCTAGCAAGAATTCAACGGTGTGTCTGTGTTCAAGAAGAGGTCAAGGGCTATTGGTAATGCTCTCTTGCTCTTATCTATTTTTTAATAGATTAGACCATTTTTTTCATTTTCTATTTGGTTGTGTGGGTTCTCCTCCTCAAGAGGGGATTTTTTTCACCACTTCCTTTTTGTTTATTTTATTTATTCTCTTTATCTATCTAGTTGTTCATGGAGGTGGGAACACCAAAATGGGGGTTTGATAGTAGCAAGCTATAAAACAGACCCAACATTTTTCTCCATCTATATTGTATGTAGGTTGCAGAAGTGGAGCTTAGAGGATGGTTTCAAACATTTGGTCATTTGTAAGTTCTCCCTTGGCCCTCCTTTGTACTTTATTTCACTTTTTTCTTTTTGATTAGTAATTCTATTAAACAGAGCTCATATATGTGTAAGGTAGTAAGGTTTTAGTCATTCTATCCAAGGTTTGAGTTCTTTGTTTAACTTAGATTCCAGTGCATCGTCTTAGTGTCTTGATACTACGTTGTGGTCCTTTGGCCAAGAGCTTTTCCTTTTGAGGTAGAAATCTTGAGACCTTGCTCTCTTGGATTCTGAAGCATTCTTTTGGGATAATTAGTCTATGTATGGTTTCTTTGCAATCTCTTCATTCAGTAATATTTGAGGTGGTTAAGGTAAGTTCACTCCCTAGGATTCTCTTGAGAATAAAAACTCATGAGTAGTGAATCGACCTTAACTCACATTTTAGTGAACTCAACGTGAACCATGTTAGATATTTTTCTACAATTTTTTAATGTTTTTGATAATGCTTTCTCTGAGGAAGATTTCAATATGCTAGATGATGCTCTAGATGATTTCTTAGAAGCATCTTCCTCTACTTGTAGATCTTTCAAACAAACTTCTTCTTTGCAAGCAGAGGAGTCGGTAAATATTGTTGTAGTCTATATAGCTTCTCCAAGTCCTAAGAGACCCATTGTTTACTTAACTCTAGCTAGCCCCTCTCCTAAGAGGATTCATTCTATTTATGGAGTTCCATATCATAGTGATTCATCATATTTATATTTAATGTTTATGAAAGCCACAGACTCTACTTCTTATAATATTGTTGGGCACACATATAATAGTAGGAGAAATAAGAAAATTTTGGATCAACAACCTTCTATTCTACACCTCAACCTACTCCAGTTCCTAATTCTTTACCACCTTCTCAAACAATCCTTCCTTCAGCACCTAAACCTGTGACTAAAGCACCTAGAGACTGTGATCTTGTCGAGAAACTTCGTGTTACTCCAGCTAAGATCTCACTTTGGGATTTGCTTTAGACCACCCTGGTTTATCAAGGCATGCTTGAGGAAACCTTAGATAATATCCTCTTACCTTCCTCCACTAGGCTGATGGATTTTAATGCATTGATAGCTCATATTCATGTGGATTTGTTTAATATCATGTTCTATTTGCAAGAGCTTCTGCCCCCAGATTTGCAGAAACAAGTGGACCCTTTAAATATCATAGTTATTGTTAATACTATCAGTATTAGATGTACCCTCATTGATACTGGTTTGGCCCTCAACATTTATGTTATAGATCTACTACCTAAAATTAAATTTTATTCTTCTTCGTTAGTTGATTCTCTATACATTTGTGGATATGATAACGTTGGTCGAAAAGTTGTAGGCATGATAATATTTCCTTTGTGGTTGGGGCCCATTACCTTACGCACCTCGGTTTATGTGATTTATGGCCCTTTACCTTACAATATTCTCTTGGAGAGACCTTGTATTTATGCTATGGGTGTTGTAACTTCTACTCTGCATCATTCACTGAAGTTTGCTGCAAATAATTAGGTGGTCACAGTCAAGGCCGACCTTGAGGTTGTTCATCTTTGTGAGTTGGCAACCGTTAGTCAAGATTTTTTTGTTTCCATTCTTAAGAATTATATTTCATCTTTAACCTTTGATGCAATGACATGTTCCTCGACGATACCTTCTATGGAGGTTTTCCCCAAAGCGAATACCACTAAAGAGGATTAGCCTAAAGTAGAAATTCCTAACTCTTCCCCCTTTACTTCTTCTCCTGAATTGAATGCATTTCTTTGGGATGATTGGGGATCCTTAGAATTCTCTGAATTTTTCATTGGAGAATAAAAATTGAATCCCACTCATCTTAAACTTCTGATAACTTCAAACACCTCTGTTAAGGAGACTAGTCAAACTCTCGTTGAGAAGGAAAATTATGATCCTATTCAAGAAACTAGTCATTCCCCTATCGAGGAGGATAATCCTACTCTCTCTAAGGAGGTTAACATTTTAAAATTGAATAAGGAAGATGGTTTTGACCTTGTAAATGTATTTGACATCCATTGGTGGAATGATGATCTCTACATGGAACCACCACCTTCTAAAGCTTTGAAAATGTGTTATGGTCATGGATATAGGATCCTTTCTCAATACAGCTATGGACATAAAGGCCTTGAATGAATTGAGCAAGGAATTTAGGTCCCTATACATTTTAAGCCTTGCAAGTGTTATTTGGGTTTGGGATGCTCTATTGAAAAATATAAGAAGAAATATTTGTGGAGTGCTAATATGATTTCAGTTGAACCCATTAATTTGTTCCATATTGAATTGATAGAGGATGGGGTGGAGGCCGAATAATTTCACTTAGATGTTTTCTCCTTGGAGAAAGCACTAGAATAATTCCTAGGTGCCTACTTCCACTTTCCCTCCTTCCACCATAAATGATGATTCTTGTATCATCTAAGTAAATAGGAATAGTTTAGCGAATCTATTTTGAATATGGATGAGGAGGCCCCTCTATAAAATGTAGATGATGGTTTCCCGATACCACATTCAAAAGATCATAGTCCCCTCCTCAAGGGGGATACTCCTAAATTTTTCATGGATCCTCAGCCTTCCAAAAAGGTAATTAAGATTGGGAATTGTCTTTCTTTTGAGGAAGCTAAGGAGCACTCTGACCTTTTACATTCTCATACAAATATCTTCTCTTGGTCATATGAGGACATGCATGGTATTGATGAGTCTATAGTGGTTCAAAATATTGTCTTATGTCTCGATGCCAATCCTGTTAAGAAAAAATCTGAAAGATCAATCCAAAAGTTGCGTTGTTGGTCAAGACTAAGATAGAGAAGTTATTGAAAGTAGGCTTTATTGTCCAATCAACTACTCTCCTTGGATTTTGAATATTGTTGTTGTTAGAAAACTTGATGGTCATATCCATATATGCATTGACTTTCATAACCTTAATAAGGCTTCTCTTAAGGATGATTTTTTGTTTCCTAATATTGGTATGATTGTGGAATCAATTGTATTCCATGCCTTGTTTTCCTTCATGGATGGCTTCTTGGGCTATAATCAAACTCGTATTAACCCAGAAGATTAGAATAAGGCAACCTTCACTACCCCTTGGGGTACCTTTTGTTATGTGGTCATGCTATTTGGGTTAAAGAATGCAAGAGCTACTTACCAATGGGAAATGACCTTAATATTTCATGATTTCATTCATGAAATCCTAGAAGACTACATTGATGACATCTTGGCGAAATCCATAACTTGTCAAGATCACGTGGGAAATATTCATCTTATTTTTGAAAGGCTTCAACTCTATAAGATGAGGCTTAATCCTCTTCAGTGTGTCTTTGGTGTGGACGTGGGAAAACTTTTGGGATTTATATTTTCTCATTATGGAATCAAAGTTGACACAAATAAGATTGATGCAACTGTTAACATGCATCCACCTAGGAACATTACTAAGTTGCAGAGTTTACAAGAGAAGATTCAGGTAATTCATAGATTCATATCTCAATTGGTTGATCGTACCCTTCCTTTCACTCATCTATTAAAGAAGGATGTTTACTTTATATGGGATGAGGAGTGCAAAAAATATTTTGATTCAATAAAAACTTATTTGGCCAATCCTCCCATATTAATGTTGGCTATGCGAGATAGACCCTTTTTTCTTTACCTTGTTGCATCACCATACGCTTTGATGGCTTTGCTTGCTCAGTTGATGATGTCGGGAGAGAAATAGCAGTCTACTACATTAGTCGTGTCTTGGTTGATTATAAAACTTGTTATTAATCTATGGAGAAACAATGTCTTGCTCTCATCTTTGCAACGTAGAAGCTAAGGCACTATATTCTTCATGTTGAAACACGTGTTATTGTGAAAAGTGATCTTATGAAGCATTTTTTCTCTAGTGTCAACCTTTCTAGGAGGTTAGAAAAGTGGGTAATGTTGCTTTATGAGTTTGACATACAGTTTGTAACCCAGAAGTCAATAAAAGGTCAAGCGGTTGTTGATCAACTGGAAGATGCTCCCTCATCTCACTCCTTCTCAGGTCTCGACTTGTTCCCTAATGAGGATGTTTTCACAATTAATCATGATATTCTATGGAAGATGTATTTCAATGGGTTGAGGTGTTAGACTACCTCTGGAGTAGGTGTAGTTCTAATCTCTCCTAAAGGTAAGCTAATCCCTCTCTCCTTTTGATTGAAATTTACTTGTGCCAACAACATCATTGAGTATGAATCCCTCATTGATGACTTACCTGTCACGATTGAATTAAAAATAAAACATTTATGTATACATGGTGACTTTGAGCTTATTGTGAATCAGATTATGGGAACCTATCAACCTAAGTAAAGTAAGTTGTCTTAATATCAAGACCTTGCTTTGTCCTTACTTAATCGATTCTCCTCTTTCACAATAGATAGTGTTCCTAGGAGAGAAAATTGACATGTGGATGCCATGGTGAGTGTCGCCTCCTTGGTACCTTTAGATAAGGATACGAAATAATACCACTTTATGGTTCATATTCTTTGATCTCCCATGGTTTTCGACCATTTTGAATCCAATGCTCTCATGTTTCCTCACGTAGACTTAGGAGAATGGTATTCCAACATCTACAACTATTTAAGTATTGGAAACTTTCCTGATGATGTGACGAAGAATGATCGCACTCATATATGAAAGTTGTCAGCCTATTATATTGTCTTGTCTGATGTTCTTTATTGAAAAATCTTATAATGGCTTACTTCTCCAATGTCTCACTAAGGAGAAAATACCCTTTTCCCTTAAGGAAGCCCATTTAGGTCCTATGGGTGGACATTTTGCTGGTAAATCTGTGGTGTGAAAATTAATTCAAATGGGATACTTTTCGCAAACAATGGAATAAGATTCCTTCAATTTTGTGAAGAAGTGTTCGCAATGCCAACAACATAGTCACCTTATTCATGCTCTTTCTCAAGAGTTACAAAATAAAACCTCTCCTTAGTCATTCACAAAATTGGGGTGGGATATTATTTGAAAAATATCACCTCCTTCTAAAGGAAATGTCTATATCATCATTGCTACTTATTACTTCATGAAGTGGGTTGAAGTTGTCCTGCTTCGATCCATGACCGCTAGAGCTATCTATAGCTTTCTTCTAAATAACATCATTGCTTGCTTTGGATTGCCTTCCACCTTAGTTTTCGATAATATTACACCATTTAAGAACAAGTGAAGCCATTTCTAGAAAAGTTTCATATTCGACATAGATTTTCTACACCATATTATCCTCAATCTATCAGCAAAGTAGAAGCATCTAATAAGACTCTTGAGCTCATTCTTAATAAAACAGTGAATAAACATGGTAAGGGTTGGCATATTCAATTGACATAAACTTTGTGGGCCTATCACACGAGTGTTTGTACAATGATGGGAACACCTTACAACCTTTTGTATGATGTTGAAGCTATCATGCCTTTGGAGTTGGAAATCTCATCTCTGTGGGTTTCCTTTAAAGGGTTAATTGATGATGAGACTTACCAATCCAATCATTTGCATCAACTCATGATGCTTGATGAGCACCAATTGCAGACCCTCAACCATCTTAAATCTTATCAATGATTGTTATCTAAATAGTATAATCAAGGTGTTCTTCCTAGAACCCTCAAGGTAGGTGACCTAGTTCTCTATGAGAATCAAAGAAATGTAAATGCATCGTCTAATAAAAAGGGGAATTTTAGTTCTAATTGGTTAGGCCCTTACATTGTCATCTTTGTGTATGGTTCTGGTGCATATGGATTTTCATCTATGGATGGGATGCCTCTAAAAGAACCTATTAATGAAATGTACCTTTGTCGATACTATGTGAAGTGTCTATGTGTCACATGTGTAATGTTCACTCCTCGAGGTTGTAGTGTTTCATGTTTTGGCATTTCTTCATTAACACATTATGAAATTTTTTTGTCATGATGTAACCATGTGTGTGTGAGAGAGAGACATACATACATGTGTTTTTACTATTCTATGTATCCATGCATCACATTACATCTTTTGGTTATGCAATTAGATCATCATTGTATTTAATTAACATCCATCCATGTGTGTTTATTAAATCGTGATAGTATCTAATCTAGACATACATCTATACATATGATATCCATCACATAAACATACATGAAAGAAAGAAGCATACACATAAAATAGAGAGCACCATGATGTTGAAACTAAAGTCTCATGTATATGTAGATATCAATGTGATGTACACATATCATGTCATTGTCATAAAAAAATAAGTGGTTGTTGTATATATGTATCAATATCTATACATCAAAAATGACCTACAAGATATGTCTCATGGTTACAAAAATGATATACAAGATATGCTATCTAAGCCCTGGACATGTGGCTTCCTGAGTCCTTTGGTTGTGGTTGTGGTTGTGGTCGAGGTTGCATGATGGACATGGTGTGAGCCCTCTGTGATTGGGATATAGAAAGTGTCACATGGAATCCTTGGATCTCTCCTCAAGGGAGGCTATATGGATCTCTACCACCCTGAGTGCATCCTAGAGTTGTCGGTAACCTACTAGCTACTCTATGAGGTCATCGAGTTGGCTCTGAAGAGCGTCACATTCCTGCTTGACAACCTCTACTCTCATCACAGCCACATCTCACTTGGCCAAGGAAACCCACCACTCTACTGACATCTAGTCTCTTTATCCCCAAGCATTGGTGGAATTTTTCATTATTTGTACAATCTCCACTTGGTTCTCCTCATATGTCATCCTCAGATGCATGAGTGACTCGAAGAGTGGGGCGTGTCACCCTGTTGTGACTAGCTAGTAAGTATCGAGGATAGGACCCTAGATCGGTAGGATAGGGGCCACCTCTGATATGCACTAAGCGAAGAGCCCAGTCCATCCCTTTGTATCCACTACAACCATAGAGAGAAGAGATATATCAATATCATGAGATTTATACATATGAAACTGTGAATATGATTTCCTGAAGCTCCCTTCAGGTTATTTTATTTTTGCTAAGTATCGGTCACGCCCATCTATTGAAAGCAACATCGGGTTCCTTTCACAAGGCTTTATTTGAATGATGCCACTTGTTAGTCAAGCGCTCCTACAAGGATCCTTTCCTTCACTTTTCAATGGCCCTCGCCATGCTTCCATGTGTTGGAAGTTCACACTCTTCAGTGCTTCTTCCCAATGCTTCCCTATCAGGCCCCGACCACATGCCACATAGCATCAGTCCACACAAATTTCTTGGCAGCCCCCACCTACAATGCAATATGTATGGGAGACCTCCACGTGTCTTCACCATGCAAGTTTTCATCGCAAGGAGGGAAGAATGGACCTCAAGCCTCAATTGCTTGCCACGTGGATCTTCTAAAGGCTTTATCATGTTGGGGTATGAAGCAAGCAATAGCCTCACAATATTTGCCACATATTATAATTGTCGACATGAGTGGGTGACACATGTCGACACTTTGTTCTGCTAGGACCACAGCCATTATTTGTAGGGGATGCATCTAGTGCTGAGGCGACCTCGTTCATGGCTCGAATATTTTTTTGTTGCAATGGTCGGGAAAAATCATTTTTCTATACATCATTGCTCATGATCGAGGGATCTTTTATGTTACTAGCTCACCAGGTAGACGAATTTTTATTATAAATACTGCTTCTTCTTTTGTAGCAAGGGTTCGGATTTGGCAGAGAAATTTGTGGACGAACCGGGATTTTTATTGTTTTTAGATTATTACAAAAGAACTCACAGACTGTGCCATTGTTTGGATTTTCTATTTTCTTAGGCTATTTGATAAACTTTATACTGTGCCATTATTGTATTGAATTGTCTATTTGCAGAACTTCTATAATTTTAATGCGAGTTTGCTAGTTTAGATCATGTCTTAGACTCCTCTTTTTAGTGAATGTGCATGAATATTATTTTATGTCATTAGATGAATCATTCAAGCTTCTATCTTTAATTTTTGTCATTCTAGGACATAGCAAACTACTAAATGGTCCCTTAAATCGCATCCAAAAGATAGATTTATCATGCCTTACATCTAAATCTTGGCACATCGCCCTAGTTAGATATTTTATTTTTATATTTTCTTCCTTTTCCCATTCAAAACCTAATTACAGGATAATTTAACTTATTTAAAATCCAAACATCACTCAGTTTAGCACAATAGGTCCCCCCTTTCACTAAGTTTCCCATAAAGGTTTTTACCTTGTCAAATTTTGGCATCAACAGTTTCTTTTTTTTGGCATGCCTAGTGGGACCGCTTAAATATACCTGAATCAAAAGAGGGTGTATGAGCCATTGACCTGTTACTAGGTCACAAACAAAAAATAATTTTGGCTTGTTAGTGCCTTCGCTAGTAATAGCACAACCCGAACTTGCCCAATAAAATTTTATGATCCCTCTACTAGCCATGTTACAAATTGCAAACTAAAATTATGTGTCTAGGGATGCAGGGAGTCCCCTTGTAGCCCTAGTTGCACCCGTCTTTTGGGCCCCTATCTCGATCTCTACTCTAAAAGCCATTCCTAAGTTTACCCAAGATGGCTCAAGAACACCATCTGAACATTTGCAAGATGTGGCAGAAGTGTGTTTGGTACACGGAGTTACAGATCAAAACATAGCATTGAGGTTGCTCGCAGCTTCTTTCTGAGGAAAAGCATTAGATTGGTATCGCACTCTGTCGGCTAATACTATCGATACTTGGGGTCAACTCAGGGATCTTTTTTATGAAATATTCTTGAGCGATGGAGATATTTCTTCGCTATATCATCAGCTAGCAACAATAAAGTAGGCCCGATTTGAAGCCATGAATGACTTCAACGCCCGGTTCCATACAACTTGGCAGAGAATCCAGACTGCTATTTGTGCATCGACCGAGTTGGCATTCATGTTCTACTTGAAATCCATCAACATCGATATCTCAATGATGATCAACTCACTCGGTGGAGCCACATTACTAGATGCATACAGCGTAGTAGTTAAGATAGAGAACAATCTAAACAACGTTGGGAAGCTGCAACCTCAGCCCATTATGCCGATATTTCTCAAAGTATCAACTTCCACCCAGGAGATGCCATCTACTAACACACCTGCATCACCCTCGTCTATGTACACATATCCAAGTACACCATAAAATGTTGCTTCTATATCCGGTGCTTCGAAGGACGAGATGAGCGACATAAAGGAAATGTTACAGAACTTAGTAAATGAAGTAACCACTATCAAGCACAACCAGGTCACTCCTCCAAGACAAGCCTACCAAAGTTATCAATGCTGCAGACTGCCCTACCAACAGAACCAATATCAAGTAGTCGCACGCACAAATTTGAAAACTCATACAACTAACCAAATAGTACTAGTACCTACTCCACTAGGAGCTTCTCAAACAATAACAAGCAGAGAACTAACCGTAAGGTAGAACAACCTCGCCGAAGATATCAATCCCTGGTGCTTCCCCTACAGTGACGTGCATATGCCTCAAAATTGTCTACATGGAAATTTATAGCAAAAAGTTGCAGAATAGTGTAGCCAAGGTGTGGCGCCAAATTCAGGAGGTTATACATATGCCTCTCCCCAAATGGATAATGTAGTTCTTACTGCACATATGCAAGGAATGTCCTTGGAACAATAAAATGAAATAGCTCCTGATCACACCCTTTTCTTATGGATGGAAGGAGAAAAAGCAGTGTTCACATATGAAGCATTCACATCGGAGACCTTACAAGTATAGTCTAACTACAACACTCGATCAAAAAGCAGATTCACAGGTGAGTGAGTCACTTTGCTGCCTAGAAGCATCCTGGACCAACCCCCTGGCCCTTCTACAATTGCTCCACAGCCGCAGCTGCGCAAGGATATTTTTATCACAAGGGCCAAAGAACAGAAGCCTCCAAATCTGCCACCTTTCAACGTAGTGGAAAAATTGAAGAAATATTCTATTAATGTATCCCTTTGGGATATCTTAGCTATTCCGGAGAAAAATTTGCTACTGTAGAAGGCCCTTCAAGAAGATGCGGTTGTGAAATCGACAAAACAAGATTTTGAAAAGGCTACTGAATCATCACCTCCAACCAAAGTTCTTGTGAATACTATAGAGGAGGCTTTGATTGAAGTTAAAGAAGAGAGACCAAAACCTAAACCCTTTTTCTTAACTCTCATTATGGGGAAGAAACTATTGCACAACTCCACGATTGACTCTGGTGCCAGCACCACAATCATGCCCAAGCAGATAGCTAAATCCTTAGGGCTTAGCTATGAGCCCTTAAAGAGAGGAGTTATGTAGCTGGATGGGAACAAGGTTGAAACTGTAGGTCTCATCAAAGACCTCCCCTTGATTTTGTTCTCCTGTCCTAGCATCACGGTGTCACAAGATACTGTGATCATAGATGTCCCTCCCATGTTCGACCTCTACCTATCCCAGGAATTCACCTCAAAGATAGGCGAAAACCTTTCTTTGGATTGGTCCCACCTAATTCTCAAGACCAAGCATGGAGCTAAAATGAAGATATTATCAGAACCTCTACATATAGAACATGTAGTTGATGAAGCCATGATCAATTTTGAAGTCGCTCATACTTCTTTCACCAAAGAAGAAACTTATGGTATCGAGCTACTAGAAGATGAGAAGGTAACCAGAGATTAGACCGATCAAGAAGAGGTCCTCTTGAGCGAGTATATATACGTTGATCCTTTTGAAAACTATCATGCTACCGGGTTGGGCACCTACATCATCTATGATGAGGATCAAGAGATCCTGAAGGTAGTGAAGGACTTTGCAGTCGAACAAACCTCAGAGCTCTGGACATTGCACTTTGACGATGCAAGATACAAAGTTGGCACTGGTGTCAGGATATGCTTAACATCTCCAACCAATGAAGACATTCTCAGATCTTTTTGCTTCCATTTTTCTTACTCAAACAATGAAGTCGAATATGAGGGTCTTGTGCAAGGTCTAAGCCTCATAGAGTGCATGGGTGTCAAACAAATAATGGTGTTCGAAGACTCCGAACTTATAATCAATCAAGTTATAAACGTCTCTGCTGAAAAAAAAAATTGTATGCGGTCTTATAGACATAGGGTATGGGACCTCATTGAAGGTTTCAAAGCTTTTGACATCCACACCGTGCCAAGGGAGCGGAATTCAACTGTAGATCACATGGCAATGATAGAATCTCAATTCGATCCTATCTCCAACTTGATTAAGAATGTACACTCTACGTGAGTGATCATCCAACCCTCCATTCCAGATAACGATTAGATTTTCCAAGTGTTCAAAAGTGATGAACACATCGCCTCATTCATTCAACAATCGAGAGAGTTTTTTGATCCGTTTCAACCGAAGATTGAAGAAACATATGATGAGTAGATCATTCAACTGAGATCAAATAAACTTTTGCAAGGGTTGGTCACTCTCGAGAATCTATTTGATTGTGATGATGCGAGGAATGATAGGATAAAATTTGTGGCAGACCCAGCAGACTATGTCAACCTTGAGGTCAGAGATAGAAGAAAACTAAACGTTGGGAAATAAGTTCTACACAGTGACAAGGATAGACTTATACACTTCTACAAAAAATATGAAGGGGTCGTGGCCTGGTCTTATGATGACCTCAGGGGATATGATCCTGACATCATCCAACACACTATCGAACTAACAAAAGGTGCTAAACATATCTGACAAAAATAGAGGCCCATCAATCCAAAGATTGAAGCCCTAATGGCACAATAGCTAAGGAAGCTAATCTAGTCCAACATTGTGCTTCCAATCAAGCACAGTACGTGGGTACCTAACCTCATTCTGGTCTAAAAGAAGAACAGATACATTGGTCTCTATGTTGAATTTTGCGACCTAAACAGGGCATCACTAAAGGATCATTACCCACTGCCTTCCATGGAATCAATCTTGCAGACTATGGTAGGTTTGGAGATGTTGTCTCTATTAGATGGCTTCTCAGGCTACAATCAGGTCTAAGTTAAAGAAGAAGATCAATGCAAGACCATGTTCACCACCAAGTGGGGAACGTTCACATATGCTAAGATGCCTTTTGGCCTCTCAAATGCGGGAGCCACTTTCTAGTGGGCAATGGACATCGCTTTCAGCGAACTTATCAACAAAATTATCCTCATCTATTTAGATGATGTGACTGTATTTTCCAAGTCTAAAGATGACCATTTTGATCATCTAGAAGTGGTTTTCAAAAAATGACAAGAGTTTGGGGTATCCTTGAACCTGAAAAAATGTGTCTTCAAAGTGCCGCAAGGAAAAAATTTGGGACATGTAGTGTCCCAAGAACGAATCGCTATTGATCCTAAAAGGATAAAAGCGATTAGGGAACTTCTCCTACCAGTCAACAAGAAAGAAGTCCAATATTTTTTGGGGAAGGTTAACTTTGTAAGTAATTTTATTTCTGATTTTGTAGGAATAATTAAACCAATCACCCTGATGCTAAAAAATGACCAATTGTTGAAATAGACAAAAGAAGCGAGAGAAGCCTTAGAGAGGGTGAAGGACGCTATTTCTTCGGCTCCAATGCTGGAAAATCTAGACTTTTCAAAAGACTTCATAATGTATGTTTTTAGTAGCAAGACAAGCATCACTACTATTTTGACTCAAAAGGATGATGAAGGAAAGGGAGAACATCTGATAGCATTTCACTCCCGGACCTTGAAGGAATATGAGACAAACTATAACTTCATCGAGAGGCAATTGTTCACAATTGTAAGAGGACTCAAGAAGTTTTGACATCTTATATCTTGCAATAAGGTGATTGTTTATGTCGCACATTCCAGTGTGCGTGAATACATCATGGAAGGAGAAATCATCGAAAAAAGGGCCAACTGGATCACTAAGATCCTAGAATACGACATCGAGATCAAGCCTACAAAGGTTGTCTAAGGAAGAGGATTGTACAAATATTTGGTGCATGATGAAGAAATGAAAAATTGAAGAAGAGCAAGCGGAGCTGGTCCTAATAAATGAGTATGAGCCCAAAGGTTGTTGGCTGGCGGATAGAGTAAGATTTATGCACATCGGCAAGTATCCATTGAGACTTCCTTCTCAGAGAAGAATATTCTACCAACTATAAAATAGTGGGTACTCACTTATTGAAGGGATCCTTTTCAAGAGGAATTTCAACAGCGTCCTACTATGATGCATCACCATAGAGCAAGCAAAGAAAATTCTCGACACCTTCCACAGTAGCCCTGAAGGCGAATACTTCTTTGTGAAGACCACCGACATCAAAATTATGTGTATTGGGTACTTTTGGCCTACACTATTCAATGACTCCTACAACATGATAAAAGCCTACAAAGAATGCCAATTCTACGTAGGAAGAAGGAAAATTTTTGGCATGCGTCTCAATCTAATAGTATTGGATGAACCTGTTGGCAACACAAGGGAAGACAACTGAGAGGGGGGGTGAATCAGTTGTCACAAAAATTATACTTATTAAACTTGTTCCCAAATCTGATAAATAAACATGAAAGCATAAACCATCACCACATCAAGAACACACATAACACCCAGATTTTTGTGTGGAAACCCTATAAGGGGAAAAATCACGGTGGAGGTTAATCCACAAGATTATACTATGTTAAAATTATTACAAATGGGGAATGCACAAGCATTCAGGCACACTGCGTAGAGCTCACTGCTCAAATACAAAAGACTTACTGCCCAAAGGAAGACACACTATCTTACAGTCACATTTGAATTACATCCATCTGATAGATCTTGAACTAATAAGATAGCATCTGCTAATGTCTGATTATAGTTCCGGTTAAGCACATGAACACTTTCTTATGCTCGCCCTTCTTCACACTTTACCTCTGCCTTCGAAAGATTAGAATTTTATTCACACATAGAACTCGCACATCTCACTTCTTGCATACAATTCTCCTAAAAAAAATTGATCATATATATCCAGAATTAGGGATAACATCAACTACATGTCGGTCCAACAAAATATGAAATGTGTACAAACTATCAGCCCAAATTAATAAACAATTTATCAATGCGAATCAAATAATGTCAGCCAAAACATAGCAAGGACCCAAAACAACATGTCTCCAACAAGAAACACCTTAAAAAATTATGTCTCGAAGATCCACAACACGCTACAATCACCTTTTCATCCATGATTATGAAAAATATGAACTCTTAGAAGAAAATCACCAATTGCGAGCACAAAAATCGATGCGAACCAACAACACAGATAGAGCATGATGGGGAGTACTATCTCTCAAGAGCACATTTGCTCTTTCTAAGACCTACTCTTTGGTCCTACTAGGGTATTCTTCTCTAGCCTACTTATAGGTCACTCCTAATACCCCTATCTCCTTATAGAACTCTCCACCAATTTCAAATACTCACCTTTACTCTCACACCCCTACTAAGCACCTTTGGGCTCAACTTTGCCACAGCATTCCCCAAGCCATTCTTGGGACTAGGAATAGTTCTTCCAACTATTCCTTGGGTGATCTTACTCCACTCTGATCCATCTTGTTGGATTCTTTCTTCATTTTTCCATCAAATTCATGTAAACCTTGTTTTTAGGCCTTGTAGCCTTTTAGGTCAATTAGGCCTCCTAAAACCAGTGTTCTTGGAATAACTCCAAGACTTCCTTAAAAAGCCCCCAAACTCTTTAGAGATTCTCTCTATAGACCTCCTAGGCTTCAATATTTCCTAGGTTTTAGACCTCCTTGGTGTCCGTACATAGGTCTGTCACCAGACCCCTATTTTCAAGGGTTTTTAGGGCATGTGACACAGTCTGGTTTCTTGAACTTAATTGAGTGCTTTAATGGCCTCCTCTGCACTTATCCTTGCATACACATGTCCAAGACACATACCCCTACACCTCTAAACCATTTATTTGCAAAAACCAATCCATTAAGCAAGCCCTCTTTCTTTTGTTTTGTTCAAGCAGCTAGCCAGAATGCCCCTACACTCGCCTAGAGCTTGATGAAATTATTAGCTCCCCTGCAATTTAATACTCCATAGACCATATTTACATTATATACAAGGTCCCCTACTTGATTCAAAGAGTCCATGGTATTTTAGCCACGAGAATTCAAGTGGGGTGCATCATTTACAAAACTGGCCCTGAACTGGGCAGTGAAACACAAGAACACAAGAATTTACAAAACAGTTAACCAGTTGTGCCAAACAACTAAACCAATGCCACACAAAGTAGTCACCTATCACAAATTATAGATTCAATGTATTATTTCAGTCCTTTCAATCCATTAATTGACTGGATCAAGGCTCTGTTTCAAAAACACAGTCAAAAACTTGTTCTTTCCAAGTCACTATTCGTACAACAGTACTTCCAACTCTTTCCAACTCTTCCAACTATCAGGTAAGGGTTTTTGTGACCTTATATATCCTATCCCCACATGTTGGGACCCTTAGGTCGATCTTAGAACAACATAAATGCTTCCTAGTGTTTAGGAGATGTTGTCATGACAACTTAGCAGGGTGTCCTAAGAATACACAAAACTCAAGACTCTAAACAAACTTTCCACAACACACAGACCAAATAAACCTTGGGACTTTATCAAATGGTCCTTATTACCTTGGTGGTTGGATAGAACCACCTACAAGCCAAAATTTGCTAAGATCTTTCAAAAGACCTTAAGGTACTCCTGTACCATTCTCCCCCTCTTCAACAAGGAATTTAAGGAACCTATGGTGTTAAGAACTCCTCACTGATACCATGCTTCTTGAAGTCACTCTTTGCTATCTAGGTAGCCTCTAACTCTAGTTGGTGTCTTCATTTCACTAGGTGCTCCATGTATGTCTTGTGCCTAGTCTTCTTCTTCACCTTTGAATCCAGAATCTTGTCAACCTGTGGTATGATCTGATCAGTTACCTTGAGTTCTTCCACATCCTTACTCACCTCAGTACTGTACTGCTCATCATTCATCTCTGGTCCTTTATATTTCACCAAGTCTTTCACATTGAAGATAGGAGAAATGGAAAACTCCTTGGGTAGTTCCACCTTGTAGGCATTTTGACCATATTTAGCCAACACTTTGCATGGCCCTATCCTTTTCATTTGTAGCTTACCTGGTATGCCCTTCTATAGTCTATCCTTGTTCAAGTATACCATTACCAAATCACCTATCTCAAATTGTAGATCTCTCCTCCCTTCATCTCTTTTAGCTTTCAACTTCTGATTAACCTTCATTAGTGTCTTATGTACTTTCTCATGAACCTCTCTCATTGATTGACAAAAATCATCAACATGACCATTGATTCCTTCATAACCCTTTAGGTCTCTTAGCTCAAGTACAACTCTTGGATGTAACCCGTATACAATTTCAAATGGACTCTTACTAGTAGTCTTGTTTGTGCTATCATTATAGGCAAATTCTTCCTGTGGAATAACTTGTTCCCATCCTTGTCCATATTCTTTAGTCAGACACCTCAACAAGTTACCAAGTACCCTATTTATCACCTTTGTTTTTCCATCCGTTTGAGGATGATATGCAGAACTATGAGACAAGTTGGTTCCTAGCCTCCTCCAAAGAGTCTTCCAGAAGTGTCCCATGAACTTCACATCTCTTTCTGCAACTATGCTCATTGGCAACCCATGTATCCTTACTATCTCCTTGAAGAATAGATGAGCAATGTGACTAGCATCATGTGTTTTTTTGCATGGGATGAAATGACTCATATTACTAAATCTGTCTACTACCACAAACACACTGTCCAAACCAGTTAGTGTCCTAGGTAGCCCTACTATGAAATCCATACTTATGCACTCCCATGGTCTATTTGGGATGGGAAATGGCTGGTAAAGACCTGCATTTGTTGATATCCCCTTTGCCTTCTGACACACTCCACATTGCTCAACATACCTTCTTACATCTCTCTGCATTTTAGGCCACCAATAGAACCTCTCCACTAAATCTAGGGTCTTGTTTAACCCAAAGTTTCCACTCAAACTTCCATTGTTCTTTTCTTGGATAAGATTCTCCCTCATGGAACTTCTTGGAACACATAGTTGTTTCCCTCTAAAAAATAGACCATTCTGTAAAGTGTAGTTTCCATACTCACTGTGAAAATGATTTTCAAAATTAGTACACACCTTATAGATCTCTGAGAAATCTAAATCTCCTTCATAAAGATCCTTGAACCCTTCAACCCCTGTACTCTGCAGCTATATCTCTTGAATGGTAAGTAACCTTCTGATAAGGGCATCTACAACTTTTTTATTGACCCCTTTCTTGTGCTTGATAGTAAAAGTGTATGATTGTAGAAATTCCATCCACTTAATATGCCTCAAACTTAGATTCTCTTGTGTGTTTATGTAGCTTAAGGCCTGGTTATCAGTGTATACCACAAATTCTTTAGGCAACAAATAGTGCCTCCACTTCTTAAGGGCTTGTACTAAAGCATATAGCTCTAAGTCATAGGATGAATATCTAGACTTTTCTTCATTTAGCCTCTCACTAAAGAATGCCATTGGCCTGCCTTCTTGGCTTAGGACTGCACCCACTGCTATGTTGCTTGCATCTCATTCCACTATGAATAGTTTGTCAAAACTTGGTAAAAGTAGTATTGGTTGGGTAGCTACTTCCTTTTTCAATCTTTCAAACCCCTCATTGGCTTCTTTGGTCCACACAAACTTTGTCTTAAGTCCTCCTTTGATGGTGTCAAGGACTGGTGCACATATTTCACTAAATCTCCTAATAAACTTCCTATAGAATTGAGCTAACCCATGGAAACTTCTGACTTCAATCCTGGTCTTGGGAATAGGCCAACTGAGAATGGCTTCAACCTTGCTCTTATCCATCTTCAAGTTCCATTGAGATACTACAAATCCTAGGTAGACTAGCTCTTGTTTCATAAACTCACTCTTCTCAAGATTTATGGTGAGATTCTCCTCTTGAAGTTTCTTCAACACAAGTTCTAGGTGCTTCATATGTTCCATTTTTGTTTTACTAAAGATGAGGATATCATCTAAGTAGAATACCACAAAGACTCCTATATAGTCCTTCAAGACCTCATTCATCACCCTCATAAAAGTGCTAGGTGCATTTGTAAGCCCAAATGGCATTACCAACTACTCATATAACCCCTTTGTGGTCTTAAAAGCTGACTTCCATTCATCTCCCTCTTTCATCCTAATCTGATAGTAGCCACTTTTTAAATCAATCTTGGAGTAATACTTAACACCCCCTAAACAATCCATTAAATCTTCTATTCTAGGAATAGGAAACCTATATCTAATAGCTATCCTATTTATTGCCCTAGACTCAGTACACATTCTCCACTTATCTCCCTTCTTAGGAGACAACACCACTAGGACAGCACATGGGCTTATGCTTTTTCTGACCAACCCTTGGTCCAAGAGTTCTTGAACTTGCCTTGCTATCTCTTTGTTCTGCTTCAGTGTCATCTTGTATGCAGCCTTGTTAGGAAATGTAGCTTGTGATTGATGATTGATTTCCCTCATAGGTGGTAGTGTGGCTGGTGTACCTTCATAAATAATGTCCTTGAACTGGTCTAATAGTTGCTTCACTTCTACTGACATAGGTGACTGACTAGGTGACTCCTCCTCCCTTGGCTTCAACATGATAGCATAGCCAACTCCTTCTTCCTCCATTTATTTTAAGAATTTCTTCCCAGTCATCAAAAGTGTATTGGATTTTTCCTTCTCCATTGTACCTTCTTCTATTAAAGATCGAATCTTGTAAGTTACTCCATTCTTTTTGAATGAGTACTTGTTCTCCTTGCCATGGTGTACTGCCTCCCTATCATATTGCCATGGTCTACCAAGCAACAGATGGCATACATCCATTCATAACACATCACATAGTATCCTATCTTGATACTTCCCTATGGTAAACTCAACCCATACTTGCTCATTGACCAATATATTTTGCCCCTTATTCAACCAAGTAACTTTATAGGGACACTCATGAGGTATCTTAGTGAGGTTCAACTTTTGTACTGCCTCCTCTAAGATGACATTATCAGTGGATCCTAAATCAATGATTACCTTGCATACCTTGCCTAGTATTTTGCACTTGACTCTAAAAAGAGCCCTCCTCTGTTTGTGTTCATCCTCTGTAGGTGCTTTGATCAAGATCCTTCTCAGCATGAGATTCTCTCCTTTCTCTGAATCTAAACTCACCTCTAAATGTTTAGAACAGTCCTCATCTTGGACATAAGCAACCCTTTTCGCACCTTGTGAAGATGTTTGCTTTTCTGGACACCTATATGTAGGGTGATCCAATTGTCGATGATTGTAACACAACATGGAAGCAAAGTGAGAGTTTCTCCCAAATCCTCCTGATCTGCCTCTTCCACCATTGTGTGAACTTCTACCTCTGTATCCCCCTCTACTATTTGTCTCATGGTATTTTTCACTAACCTTAGAATCACCTTGGCCTCTGTTCTCATTGCTCCTTCCACCAAAACCTCCTATATGTCCACCTCTAGGGTCTCTGCCTTTTCCTCTACCCCTAGTACTTGAATCTTGTTTCTTTTTCAATTTTTCTTCCACTTTAATAGCCATCTAATAATAGCTATGGAGGGTAGTAAGTGTAAAGAGACTCAACTCTTCTTGTATGTTCCATCTAAGGCCATTTAGATACCTGGAAACCTTAATGCTTTCACTTTCTTGCACTCTAGACCTCAAGCTTATTTTTTGGAACTCTTCTGTGTAGGCAGCTACATCTAGTTCTCTTTGTCTAAGATTTTGCCTCTTCTTATGCAATTTTATGTCATAATCCTCACGTAGATAGTCTTCCTTTAATTTAGCCACCATAGTTTTCCAATTTCCTCTTGGCTTCTTGCCTTCCTTCTCTCTTTCTTCTTGCAAAAAATTCCACCAAGTTAATCCCTGTCCTCTTAGCCTTAATTTGGCTATCTTCACCTTTTGTGCCTCTGTAACCCCATCACATTCAAAGTGATGTTCCATTCCCTCAATCCATTCCATAACTAATTCTACATCCATTCTACCTATGAAAACAAGGATGCCTTCTAGTGCCTTGCCACTTAGTGCCTTTAATGCTTTGAGGAAGGGTTCCTCTGCAAATGGAGGGTCAAGTTTTGGTTCTATTTCTTCCTCAACTTGGTTCTTACCCTTGTCTTTAACCCCTGCTAACTGCACTTCCATCTTGCCTGCAGTCTCTGCAACCTCTTCTAGTTTGTGCTTCATTTCTTCCATAATTTCTTCAAGATGTCTGTTCTTTTCTTATTGCTCTATCAAATCTCTAGCCAATTCTACATTGGTTACCATGGTGTTTTCCCCTATGGATTCACGTCCCTCTGACATATATTTCTCAATTCCCAAGCCTTTTAACTTAGGCTCTGATACCAATTTGATGGGGAGTACTATCTCTAAAGAGCACATTTTCTCTTTCTAAGACCTACTCTTTGGTCCTACTAGGGTATTCTTCTCTACCCTACTCAGAGGTCACTCCTAAGACCCCTATCTCCTTATAGAACTCTCCACAAATTTCAAACACTCACCTATACTCTCACACCCCTACTAAGCACCTTTGGGCTCAAATTTGCCACAACATTCCCCAAGCCATTCTTGGGACTAGGAATAGGTCTTACAACTATTCCTTGGGTGATCTTACTCTAATCTAATCCATCTTGTTGGATTCTTTCTTCATTTGTCCATTGAGTTCATGTAAACCTTGTTTTTAGGCCTTGTAGCCTTTTTGGTTAATTAGGCCTCCTAAAACCAGTGTTCTTGGAATAACTCCAAGACTTCCTTACCAATCCCCCAAACTCTTCATGGATTCTCTCTATATACCTCCTAGGCTTCAAGATTTCCTAGGTTTTAGACCTCCTTGGTGTTCGTACATAGGTCTGTCACCAAACCCCTATTTTCAAGGGTTTTTAGGGCATGTGACACAGTCTGGTTTCTTGAACTTAATTGAGTGCTTTAATGGCCTCCTCTGCACTTCTCCTTACATACACATGTCCAAGACACATACCCCTACACCTCTACACCATTTATTATCACAAACCAATCCGTTAAGCAAGCCCTCTTTCTTCTATTTTGTTCAAGCAGCTAGCCAGAATGCCCCTACACTCACCTAGAGCTTGATGAAATTATTAGCTCCCCTGCAAAAAAAGACTCCACATACTATATTTACACTATATACAAGGTCCCCTACTTGATTCCAAGAGTCCATGGGAATTCAAGTGGGGTGCATCATTTACAAAACTGGCCCTAAACTGGGCAGTGAAACAGAAGAACACAAGAATTTACAAAAAAGCTAACCAATCATGCCAAACAACTAAACCAATGCCACACAAAGTAGTCACATGTCACAAATTACATATTCAATGCATTAGTTCAATCCTTTCAATCCATTAATTGACTAGATCAAGGCTCTATTTCAAAAACACAGTCAAAAACTTGTTCTTTCCAAGTCATAATCTGTACAACAGTACTTCCAACTCTTCCAACTATCAAGTTAGGGTTTTTCTGACCTTATATATCCTATCCCCACATGTTGGGACCCTTAGGTCGAGCTTAGAACAACATAAATGCTTCCTAGTGTTTAGGATATGTTGTCATGACAGCTTAGCAGGATGTCCTAAGAATGCACAAAACTCAAGACTCTAAACAAACTTGCCACAACACACACACCAAATCAACCTTGGGACTTTATCAAATAGTCCTTATTACCTTGGTGGTTGGCTAGAACCACCTACAAGCCAAAATTTGCTAAGATCTTTCAAAATACCTTTAGGTGCTCCTACACTAGAGCACAGTCTAGAAACATCCATGAGCATCATGAATCACCACAAAATCATCCGCAACAACTCAAATTGCTAGAATCACATCATCTTCTTCTAGGAACACACTAGCTACAGCAACAGAACAACTATCGAAACACTGATACTCATAACTTGATCAAATCTTCATGTGGATAAACTAAATATACTTCAAAACAAACCCTTTAATCCGCAACTCCTTATCCTCAATAGATTGAGCTAGCCATCATACTAAAATTCACTACATCACTGACAACCTGCAACTTATTTTATTAAAATTTTCTCAATATCCTCAACATATAAAGTCTTAAAGACATAAATTCCAATAGTGTCGACATCAATGACAACCACATATCAACAATATCCAACAATCTCCAACAGAACTGTTTGCGCAATGGGGGCTAGATTTCATCAAAATGATCAATCTCGCCTCTAGCGTCGACCACAAGTGGATTCTCACAGCTACAGACTACTTCGCGAGGTGGACTAAAGCCCTACCCCTAAATAATCACTATAGGATTCGACCCCAATTTTCGACGGCCATTCGTCAAAATCTCAATGATACATTGTCGGTCGACCGACGATTAACAGAAGTCAGTGTCATCGCTCAAATTTCGTCTACATCCCGACGAGCTGCAAAACGTCGACCTCACGACGCACACTCGTCGGAACCTCGATGCCAACTTCGTCAATCGCGCAATGAATAGTGCCCGAATGACGGGAGGCATACCTTCGCCAAACCGTCAGATTAATAACGTAAGAACGTCGCCATTACAACACAAATTCAACATATTGGCAATATCGTTGAGAGATCAATATTGTTATAGCGATCAAAATTGCCTGAGAAGATATTTCGAGAGGACTGGATTTTTGTCTCAACGATAACTTTTCGTCGTCAAGATACACATCTTGTCTCATCGACAAAGCACAAGGGAAGCATATCGGCAAGACATATATCATTGGAGTAAGTTTGGAATGTCTACCCGAGCAGCTATATGACACCGATAAGCTTACTTTGGCATGAGTCTTGGCGACATAATTTATATTGAAATAGCGACAGAACTTTGTTGAACGAGTGACAAAATACGCAAGTCATTATGGCGAAACTTCATCAGATACATTGCAAATTCGTCAGACGCTTTTTGAGGTTTGTCGTAAAATCGACGAGAAAGTGCACTTTTTTTTTTAAAACCTATTCATTGAAATGTAGGCATATCGGTGAAAGATGAAGACTATTACAGTGATCAAAATTGCTTGAGAAGATATATCGAGAGGACTAGTTTTCTGTCTCAGCGATAACTTTTCATCAACGAGATACACATATTGTCTCATCGAGGGAAGCATATCGGCAAGACATATATCATCGGAGTAAGTTCTGAAGGTCTACCCTAGCAGCTATATGACGCCGATAAGACTACATCGGCATGAGTCTTGGCGACATAGTTTAGATTGAAATAGCGATAGAAGTTCGTCGAACGAGCGACGAAATAGGCAAGTCATTACGGCGAAACTTCGTCGGATACATTGCAAATTTGTCGGACGTTTTTGCAGTTTGTCATAAATTCGATGAGAAAGTGCATTTTTTTTTTAAAACCTATTCATTGAAAGATCAAGACTATTATAGCGATATAAGGCTTGTTTGTAGCAGCAATAATGATAACTAATTTCTTGGCTATCATACAAGCCATCTCCATCAACAGAGCTTTGAAACCAAATCCACACACAACACAATGTTCATAGTGAAAATTTAGCAGTTTCTTTCATCTTTGCAGATTGGTTTGATGCTTCAAACGATGCATTTCTTATATTGAAAAGTGCATTACTTATCTTTTTGAGCTTCTCTTTATTTTGAGAGTAGTTTAATAATCTCTACTTAATAGGGCCAACCACGTGAAGGTGGAAGCTCATTTGGCCCTTCGCCCCTCCCCGCCCCCCCCACCTCACATCACTCTCAATTCCCCATACCCGATCATATAACATTAATCATTCATTCATCCATTAATAACATATAACATTCATTCATTAACATATAACATTTTTTCATTAACATATTTAGATTCATTCATTAACATATTTCATTTTTTCAGTTTTTACATATTATCAAAAATATGGCTATCATAATATGATTACAATCACTTTTTTTTTTGTTTATTTTTTGCAGCTAAAAAAATTTTAAGTGGAGTATCGTTTTCAAAATCGTCTGTCCCCCCTTGAGTTGTTCTGAGCTCTGCTCGTGATCTTAATGTACGCCTAGTCATGTACTCACAACCGCGTGGACGCGGCTGCAAGGGGGGGTATGCTGCAATAGCAAAGAAATGTTAAATTGATATGTTTTATTATTATTGTTACATGTATTTCATTAATTAAAATGACATCAGAGTGGTGCTCTTTACCTGATTGGGCCACACCATGTTCCTGATATTGTCTTATAGCCTCATGCTCAACATGTTAAACACCCTCTAAATCTTGATCTGGAGTTCAAACACGAAAGATTACATTAATTAATACACCAATTACAATTAAAAATGTTTAAAAGAACATTAGAGTGGTCCGGCTTACTTGATGGAGCCACATCATGTTCTTGATCTTGTCTAGCCTGATCATGCTCAACATGTTGATCACACTCTACATGCTCTAAAGTTGAAACACAAAAGGTTACATTCATTAATACACTAAATGCAGTTAAAGATGTTTAATTGTATTAATCCATACTGTGTTTTGTATAGCACATGAATACATCTAGTACCAGGATGCACACCATGGCCTTCATTGGCAGGTTGCGCTCCACCCTCACTAGGCTACATTCCAATGTCATGTGCAGGATTATCATTGCTTATCTATGTAAATCAAATAGGCACATTATTATGGTGGAAATTAATATTGAACAGATTGCACAAGTATTCAATTTGAAATAAACTTTATTAAGTTTATTTACCTGTGTGTTGGATGCAGTGGAAGATTGTGTTTGCCCAGTCGAGACTCTTAGTTGTTCAGTCAGGGCTCCACAGCCTTGGTCGAAGGCAATCTTTAGGTCCTCTTGTGTGGGCACTCTGTTGAAATCAAAGCCCTGCATTTTTGCATGCGATCATGAATTTTGCTTCTATGATGTGATAAAACCAAAATTGTTTGCAATTTATTATTTGGATGCAATATTTCATTTATTGATACTTACAAATCATGCAGCTACTTTCATATAACCACCAGAGCCAAGTTTGTGCTGCCCGTGTTTTTCTAGTCTTGCCTTTGTTGCCTTCGATGTGTCGGGCAGCTTATGAAAAATTTGAAATACGTTATATTATGTAAAAAGAAAGATTAATCAGTATATAATTAAATTGTTGATAGTATTACATGCCTTCCTTGGCCCGGTAGTATCTTTCCTTTCTTCTTTTCAGCCTTCTCCTTTCCATCTGACACCAAGTCCTTCCACTCCCTTTCCGGAATCATGGGGGGGCGCTCGTACTTTATGTTCTTCTCTAAATGTGACCTATATTAGTTCCTCACATACTTTAGATAGGTACCAGCTTTCTTAAGGACCTTGGTTCGGTTGAATGTTTTATCACCGAACAACACAACTAAACGGTTAATGAGCTCATCTTTTAAATCTTGATTTTGGGCATTCCATCATGTACGCATGGTGGGCTCGAAGAGCTCCAATGAAATATCACTTAGATGTTTATAAAAAATGTCATTTCCTGTAATTATAATGTAGGCAAATATTGCCATTTTGTAAATCAATATAATAGGGCGCTATCCCCACTGTTAGCACTTACTTAAAATAATAATAATAATAATTAAAACATTTTAAAGTGCCTGGGACCTTCTCTATCTTTATGGGAAGGAAATCCTCGGTCACCACAAATGTGACTGGCAATGTTCCCGTACTAGTAATACGGGAAGATCCAGGAAATGCTACTAAAACATCACCAGTAGTAGTGGCCTCTGCATCCACAGGTATTGACACATGTAGTGGTATGTGTTCGCTGCCAGAGGGTGGACTATCGAATGCCTGCATGGTATGTGTTGCCGACATTTCAGATGACAATATAGGCACAGATGATGGGGTCGGATGATGTGTTGTATGCGTAGGAAGATCAGGATTGACACTTGTACTGTCCCCTACTTCCCAGGAAACACTTGCAGTACCTTGATCACGGCCAACAGCATGATCATGAGGACGCAAATAATCCTATAAAAACAACACATATTTTAGTTCATGACATAAAAGAGTACAAAATATAAAACCATGAATGAACTTATGTTATAATTAAAGATCTCATGACAGCTTACTTCCAAGTTTTGTGCTCTCTCAAACAATATTTTAACCCTTTCTCTTATCTCATCTGTTTGAGGCACTACAAATACCAACAAAAGGATTTCTTGATTGCATTTTTTTTGGGTCTTCCTCATCATATCCACAAGGTTTGTGGAAAATGTGATGTCATCATCGCATAATAGTAAATGCACCTCCATATGGATGATCTCCTGTACTGTTGGTGCCTTTCGTCGATCAACCAACTGCAACAAGAATATTAAAAACAATATCAAAATTAACCCAATAAACTCATGAAAAAAACATAATAATAAAACATTTTGCTCGTATCTAATTTATATAATTACAATGACGTAAACCTGTCGGATAGAAGCACCTAAAGATGGATCGCGATCTGTGCTCTGGGCCGGAGCCTTCCTTGTATGATCATTGTCCCGCTGTGACAAAAATTAAATATAAAAAACATTACCGAAATGAAACCAATAGACTTATGAAAAAAAATATAATAATAAAATGGTATATTGGAGTCATTAATTGGTGGTTGGGTAAAATGGTATATATATGGTACATACCACCCCATAGTAATTGTGTTTGTATCTAAGCGATTCAAATTGTAATTGATTAGCAACTCTTCCCTTCCAGTTATTGATTTTATCGCACATACGAATACACGGTTTCCCTCTCGCGCCTCGAATATACAATTGGGTTGCTTATTTGTTGACCTAGGTCGTGTACTATTTATAAACCCTACAATATTCCCTGATGTTTTTGGCCTCCCATCAATGTACCTAGCCACTCCTTTATTTTGATCCTTATCTTTTAGTTGTATATAATTTGCTGATAGTGCATACCTACGCATACTTCGTGTATATCGAACCAGCTGCATCCAATCTTTGTAACTATAATAAGGTCCAACATACTCCATCAACTTAGTAACTTTGTCGTAACAGACTTTTATGTCGTCCATGCAAAATAGGCCCAAACCATGTAATGACGATGGTGCTATGCGATATATCCTCTCGTTGACACAAAGATCAGTGTTTATTGGAGGAAGTTCCTTGGGTACCCATTGTTTCCGTAGATGTTTGTACCTCAAGGGCACCTCGATGTCGCCTATGCTCTCATCATCATAAGAACATGACCCCCCTTTAGTAAGAAAAAATTCCATGCGTTTACGGAATTTTCTTCTAATCTTTTGACCTCTAGTTGATCTCCCTCTTTTAGACCTACTACATGTCTCGCTTTCCTCTTCTCTTCCTGAATTTCCCTCGCTTGAGGAAGACAAATCTGACAAATACCTATTTTGTGGTGTCTACACTCATAAGGATATTGGATGAAGTTCTTTCATTGTGATGTGATCTGAAGGTGACATTATGATTAATTTATCATTTCATCGCTAGAAATTGATAGGTTATAAGGTAATCAAGTCTTGATAGATTGCAAGTTATTGTTACTACCATCCAAATGTGTCCATCACAAATCAAATCTATTTAACGTCTTTGTGCAACGTCTTTGCAAGCATAAAGTAACTTCAAATGATAGTTTGGAGTTAGTTCTTTCTTCTTTCAGCAAGTATTGTAGCTCATTTTTGGAGCTTTCAAGACAAAAATAGCATTGTAACTCATTTTCATAGACTTATACTCAGCTGTATTTTTACCTTTCAATCAATAAAAGCAAGCTATTTTTCCTTCTCAATACTGGATATAGTGTGATAACATGAAATTGTTGATATTTCCTTGTGATGATAATGTTTATCCTTGGTTCTAGTCTAGTTTCTCATAGCCTTTATATAAAAGTGCATGTTTGTGCAGGTCATAGTTTGTGTTCTACCAGTTCTATGTAGGATTCAATTGTGAAGTCAAACATTCGAGCCTCTAGGAAGGTCATTTTTTGTTCCACTTGAGTTTTGCCATAAACTTCAAAGCCTATCTATGAATACTTATGCAAAACATGTCAAAACTGAGTTATGTATATTGCAGTGAGTTTTATTGATCGCATTGTGTGTCAAAACAACATTACAAATCCTTAATATTTGGTGCATCACGCTAGGAGTTAGTTTTATTTCATGTTTCCTCCTTACCCTTTTCCCAACAAGTAGTTTTAGGTGACTACCATAAGATCCAACTTACTGTGGAGGTTCTTTTCTGCTCTAGGTAACCCACAACCTAGAAAATTCCCATGTTTCACCAATATGTTAAGTTCTGCAACTTAGGAGGGGTACAATATTGAGAGATAATAGTTATTGGCATGCTTGGTGGGACTAGTATGATGAACTTCTCATCAAAATACTGAGAGATTTGGTATTTTACTTAGTATTATTAGCCTTTGGAGGCAATATAAACAACACCATGGTGACTCTAATTACATATCAGTTGGTTTTAGTAGTCCAAATGCATGCAACCAAGAAGAGGAAAGTGTTGTAGAATCTAAGCCAATTAAAATTCCAAGTTTAAAAATTTTTTCTTCAAACCAATAGTTGATTCGCAACCAAGAGAAGCCCTTTCAAGTCCCCTTACCAGTTGAATCTAACATGGACAACTATGATGAAATTGTTAAGTTGGAAGAGCATGTGTTAACAATCCCAAGCTTCAAGAAAATCACTTCTTCTCTTCCTCAAGAGTTACCAAAGCCTCCTATACTAGCCAATCCTCTATCAACACTCCCTAAAGATTTTGAGGAGTTTCTCGATCATTTCAAATAGGAGGAGGTCGAGCTAGTAGTGAAACAAGAGTTTTTGTTTTCAATTCAAGACTCAAAATTGATTAAGGATCTTCCTCAAGTGGAAAGAACTTGTGAGGTCAATTATGAGGAGGCAAAAGAGATATCTATTGTTTATAAGCCTATGAATGGTGTGAATAATAAAAAATCTAAACTTTTTCAAGTGGAAGTCGAGGGTGATTAGTTGGAAATCAAGGTACAAGGAAACCGGATGGGTTAGAAGGAAGAGTTGATCTTCCCATTTGATGAGTTCTCTTGTTTTGTTGTGCAGGATGAAGATTCGAAGCAACAAGAAGATATCAAACAATTCAATGAGTTGCTGGTTAAAGAGTAAAAATCAAACATGGATCAAGAGGAAGAATATGGTCTTGATGAGGAGTCTATTCTCTCAAGTCAAGATACTTATCATGAAGTTGATTTGCAAGATCTTAGCTATTTGGAGGAAATTCCTTTCTACTATACAAAAGAGCTTAAGGTTGGTATAACAAATGAAAGTTTTTTGGAAGAGGCTACTACATTGTTTGAACATTTACCTTCACTCATTGAAGAAGAAAATCCTGATTTGGAGTGTACTAATGAGGATTTTGAGCTTGGACTAGCTATTCCTAAGAGCCTTCCAAGAGCTGATAGCTTTAATGAGTTATTAGCTATCTTAATGGAAGACGATGGTCCATTGACCATGGATGAGGAATCAACATGGAAATTTATCATGTAAGGTGAAGGTAATGATGTTATTTCTAATCATTCAAATTGTCTTCTCTCTTGTCTAAACTTAGCCATGAAACAGGACAACCATAAAAAAGGTAGAAAGGTTTGAAGAATGCAGTCATGATAATATTATATCAACCTTATTGGGTTCTTTGAAAGAAGAAGAAAACCATGAAGTTCCAAATCAATTTCTTGTACCACGAGAGCACCATAAGAGTAAGATAAAGGATATGATCACACCAAAAGAGGAAAAAGGAAAAACCAATCTAAAGCTTTCAAGGGGATGTCCTATTAGGCATCTAACTAGGATGGAAACTAGCAATGCATCACAAGTCATTATTGCACCCAAGCATGAGGACTCTATCCTACTATCCTATCTATTTTAAGATAACATGAATGGTAAGTGGATTTGTGGATTTGTTTTCACCATTTATGAGGCATTGCAATAGTTGGTTAAACATCTATCATTTCTTTATTTCCTCTTTGATGCTCACAAACATATGGAGCATTACAAGTTGCAAAGAAAGGGTAGCTACTTTCATGAACCATTTAATGGTTTTATTTAGGTATTCCTTTCCTCAGTTAGTCTAGGTTAGGATAGTTTTTGTTTTAAGTGAATAATTTTTGTTTGCACAGTTAGTTTGTTTTGAGTCATTTGGTAGGTTGAATAAGGTTGGTAGGTGTTATGTGGTGGAGCTTTTATTTTCCTTCCCTTTGGGGTGGTTTTATCTTCGTTATTTTTCTAATGGTCTGGTATTTGGGGGTTTTTTCTTTCTGGTCGTTGACTTGCTATCAACAGTACTTATTCACTGAAGTCGTGTTTTATCCCTTTTGGCCGTCACTTCACTGGCCCCTTTTACCTATCCTTTCGGTTTTGCATTTTGACTTATGCGTCCCTGTGGTTTTCGGCCTATTAACCTTTACAACATAGCCTTTGAATTATTTTTTGACCCCGTGGGTTATTTCCCCATTTGCCTAGTGGTCCCCTTTCTTTAAAGTAACTATTTTGCATGTGCAGATTTGTATTAGTCGATGAATGCAGGAACTGCGATCTTGACCGTTCATCGCACACCTCGCAAGGTTTGTGCTTACGTCACAAAAAATGGTGCGAGGCTTACGAGATGTTGCCACCTATTGTGTAACTTGGTGGGGCCAGTTTTTGAGTGCTGACTGATGGACGGGTGATGATGCTAATAGTTGTGTACTATCCGATGCATCTGGGCCATCCCTCGCTGACCTCGTGCAATTAAAACTTTAGTTTCAATAATGCTGCGAGGTACACAATGTGTTGACGCATGGGCATTGGTGTTATTGATTAACGAATGAGGTGGGACCTGTTCCATGCTGATGTGGTACCTAATGGGCAATATTCTTTCTCGCTTGCTGACTAGAAGGAGGATGTGTCATTTTCAAACTGCTATTGACCAAATCTGGATCGTCCATCTGGCCAACTGTATCTTTGATCAATGGTGTGTTTTCAAACAAACTGGTGTTGTACTATAGTCGTTCTATCTGTCGTGAATAGTAATGGTCAAGTTCGACTCAGCCTGCGTAATTAAATGCTAAATAACCAATGGATTGCTATTTTAGTGTTGCATTCTGGTTTATAAGAATTCCTCGGTGTTTAGAAAAGTGGCTATTATCTCAGTTCTCCATTATCACGACAATTGACGCTCTGCAAAATAAACAGTAAGTGATACAAACACCTTCTTTTGTAATTTCAGAATATATTACCATTTCCTATTGAATAATTGGTGATTGTGTCCTTTTCGATTTCTGGTGAATTGTTAAGCGAATTGGCTATTAGAGCTTATATAGGTCATTGCTAGTGATTTGTGTGCATATAAAAAAGTTTTCTGTAACAGCAGTCAAGAATAGGGTTGAATTGTATGTTTTTCTTTAAGAAAACCCTAGTTCAAATCCCCTTCTGTTTAAAATATATGGCATCCAAGGCACGAACTGTTGGTCCCAAGGCTACGCCTAGGGGTTACTCACAAGATATTATTGATCTGTTGAAACCTTCTGTGAGCAAGAAGCAAGAGGGAAGGATATTGTTCTATGGACCCGTGATTCATGAAGGTTTAATGGACAAACAGTGTATAATCCATGATGCCGAATTTCCGTACACTGGTTGGTAGTTCTTTTCCAATTGGTTTGGAAATAGAAATTTGCATGTTCCTTTGTGTAATCCATGGAGACTAGACTTGGGTAAGTTGGTGGTACCGAATGTCTATGAAGTTGTAGACTTATTAAAAGATATTTCTGCAAGGTACGATCCTATGACTTGAACTGTCAGAACACATCTTGGCAAGCCTATGATTAAAGTAACCAGAGAGGAAATTGCAGAGATTTTTGGCTTACATGAATGGAGCCAGGATATGATTCCCATCAAATTGGAGGTCTTCAGGGAAGAATACAGAAACACTAAGGGTTTGATAAGGACATCCCTTTTGATACCCCATTTGGCTGTGTTGGGAAGAGGGAAGAATCATAAAAAGGTTGTTATTGGCAAGAATGAGCCTGAACCTTTCCTGGTAGACTACTTTGCCCCTCATTTCAAGAAGACCATCTGTGCACTATGTCAAGTTTTGGGGATTGACCTAAAGAAGACCGTGCCTATAGAGATAATGTATATGGTTGTCAACCTCCAACACCCTAGTTATAATGTCGTATATGAATTTGCCACTTACCTTGCAAAGAACATAGATTTTGGCTTAGCAGCTTTGAAGCTGGGAAAGAATTGGGTAAAATTAAGATGGTTTTCACTGTTGATTCATATGTTTTTATATAGGGATCAGAAGGTATTTGAAAAAGATATGGAGTTGAGGAAGATGGAAGGAGATATTGAAATGCCTGTCCAATATTGGACTAGGGTCTTAGACAAAAATGATCATAAGTTTGATTATGTCACCTTTCATAATATTTTTGGATCTAAGTTAAGGAAGGCTTTAGTTGTTGATCCACCCAGGATTCCAAAAGAAATTCACGACTTTCTAAGACCTATGGAGAGGATGCCTGAGTTGAATCTAACCCACAATTGGGGTGATATTATCCCCAATCACAATACTACAATCTTCAGGGTCTTTGGCACCAATGCTATCCCGTCTATCCTACCTAAAGAAGTTCCTCTTAGACTTGGTTTTGTAGAGATTATGAGGCAATTGGGAGCATCTCAAGATTTCCATTTGCCTGTTGAACACAAGAAAGGATCCTTTTTCCCTGAATATACAGCTTTTGCAGATTTTTTTCTGATAAAAGGAGGGTGGAGAAATTTACACTTGTTACTCAAGCCATATAGATTGAAAACTGTACGCCCTAGGAATTATGATCTTGAGGGTTTTATCTCCCAAATGAAGGCTAGACATTAGACTAGAACCTTTGTTCACAATTTCCACTATCCTGAAGATATCATTAAGAATATTTTTTATGAGGACTTACAGGATGAGAGAAAGGCAATGTACATTTCCTATTCAAAAATGGTAAGAAGTAAATAGGAGAAAATACCTAGTTTTGATCCTATACCTAATGCTAAAGATGAGCTCAGCAGGGCAATCTATGTTCTTGATAATTTTGAGAGCATAGGAGTCTTGAAGGAGGAAAGGATTGTAGAAGGAAAGGGAAAGTCACATGTTATTGAGCAGCACCCTGAGATAAGAATCGAAGAAAGGCCTACCTACCAGCCTCAAGGGAAAATAAAAGTGTTTTCAAGAAGGAAGAGAAATAGGACAGAGGAAGTTACGATGAGTGGTGCATCATCCATCCTAAGGAAATCAGTATCTGGTATTATTGATCTAGATTCACCTCCGAAGAGTTTAGAATAGATTAGCACATCATCCCCAAAGAGGCTTAGAACTGATAGTATGGGGGATGTTGGCCAGAAAGGTAATGATGAAGAGGATATTATTATAACTCCAGATGAAATAAATCCAGAAATTCCACTAGATCTGACTGACATTGCAACGAGTTCAGGAGCCATCACCCTAAGATTGGGGAAGGATGAGATTAAAGGAATTACAAATACTGATGATTTGAGAATGGAAGCCTGCAAAAAATTCATGATGGATGACTCTTTTATCCATACCCGTGCTTTTGAAGATTTTGTATGGAGAGCTCATCTCTCATCTTATACTGAGCAGGTAGCACATGAGAGAAGTTTGCACCCAGAGCTTCCAGAGCAAGTAATTCAGTCAAAGGTTAGAGTACAATTGAAGGAGAGGTTTAAGGAAATCACACCAGAACAGGGCAGAATATTGGTTCAAAAGTGTGGGATATTGCTACTCCCTAAATGGGATATTTTTGATGTTGTAGTATTTGATACAGTAAGAAGGGCAAATAAACTGCTTCTTGCAACAGAGGAGGAGGCGGCATTAGCACTTAAAGGATCAGCTTTTAGTGAAGAGTGGGATTCTCTGGCAATATGGTCACTATCTACAGGGTCTCGAAAACCTATTGTCGCTGAAACATCCGATTTTAGTGGTCATTTGATTGTGAAGAGAGTTGTTGATACCCCTGCCTTGGAGGTTGTTGACATGGTTGTGAATGTTGCCAAATTTACTAGGGAAACCGTGGAGGATTTAACTAAAAACTGAGATACTCTGAGGAACCAGTATAATGACATTATTATTGAGTATAATAAGAGTCAACAAAGGGTGGCGGAATTGGAAACATAAATGACCTTATTAAGGCAACAAATGGAAATCTTGAGATCCCAAAAGTAGGTTAGCTCTAGCCAAATTATTGTTGACCCACCAATTGATCAACCCCAACCTCCTGCACAGGTTCAATCTTGGGCTATGGTCCCGTCTAATATGGGACAAGTGCCTATTGCGGTTGAGAAGGCCAGTACCTCGAGCAAAGATCCTTCTAGGGAAAAGTTACTCCAGCAGATTGAAGAATATAAGGAGATGGTAAATCAAATCTGGGATGCAACAGGAAGGAATAATTCAGAAATTGTTGATACTGTGTTAAGGCATCTACATAAATGGGTCGAGAGTAAGCTGAATGGTGTTCATGTGAATTATGCCTTGATGCTGCAAGCACTTGAATTGTTTCCAAGGGACAGAGAATTGGCTATCCCTTTGCTAAATAGATGGGGCCCTAGAATGGAAAAATTGAAATTTATGGTAGTTGGAGCAAAGCAGCATGGGAATAAGTATCCTACAGTCATGAAAACATATCAATTTGATAAGACTATTGTTGAGCAAAAATTCCAAGGGTCTGCTGCTCCTATGGAGTCCAAAATCAAAGCACTGAAGGATATTTATGATGGAAAAGATTTGACTCCACTACCTCATATTTTGCATAGTCAGGATAGTGTCAAGCCTTTGCAGGCGTGGAAGGAGCAAATGAATAATATAATGACCGCCCAAACTCATGAGATATGCAAAAATGCTGATATTCGCATGTTGGAGAACACTTTAGAGAAGTTATCACTTGTCATTAGTTTCTTGGAGAATTTTGAGAAGACAACCATGTCATTAATGATAAAGTATGTACCTTATCGAAAAATGGTGGACCGGGTGGTGGCTTTCAATTGGCCGTCGGAGGAATATTTTGAGTCATGAAAAAAGATGTTTATTGATGAACTTGAATTATAAATAATGGGGATGAGAGCTGCAATTTGGTCATGTAAAATACAGGTTTGGCCTACGGTATTATATTTTGAAATGCATTCTCTTCCCGGATTCAAGTACAAATTTCACAAATAAAATCAGCACATGGAGCGGTTAAAAGATGCTTTGGTGTCAGGGAATCAATACTTGGAACCACGCTTTCCTTTCCTCCGTAACAAATTAATCATCATTTTGTTTTAAGCTTTTCTTCTCTTACCAAGCAAATGATGTAAAGATAACTGATTAGGAATTAGCAGTCCAGTAAAAAATGGACGTGTATCCTCCGGCCTAAAGCTTGTTTGCTCCCTTGTTTTTATAAAAGCGAATTTTGGGCCGAGGAATAGGTCTATTGAAATTACTTAAGATATGTAAGAGAAGAATCAAGTAGAGAGAGAGAAAAGAATATGTCCAATTTTTTGAAGCTTTGAGTCTGTTTGGGAACTTAGTAAATCATGGGGTTTTGGAGCATACTTATGCAAATATTGTGATTGTTTTGAGTCTATTTTCTCTCCTATTGTAATAATTTGCATGAATTTTTAATGAAAATTCTATCAAAGATGATGTTCATTAAATTTCATTTTTCATTTCCTGTGCATTATGTTCGACTATAGCTCTAGTTCAATGGACCTGTTAAATGCTTCAGTTGTTCAATAAGTTCATGCAAATTAGCACATAGGATTTGCTAAAGAGTAATAGATTCATGTATTGATGAATGGATGGTAATGCCTTACATACAAATCATAGATGCTCTAGATGAAAGTTACCTTGTAGTTCAGTTTCCAGTTTGACTCCGTGCTTTAGGATATGGCACTGGTACTCTGGCTGCTTATTGTTCTTGTATTTTTTGTTATAGCTTCAGGCAATTTCACTCGAATATTTCATAAAAACACACTTAGGTGTTATTTCAATTCCTTGTTAAATAAGAGCTGAATTCTCCTGAGAAATGGCCAATTTCTTGAAGGATTATCTTGTTTAAACTTAGACTAGAATTTATCTGTTGTTTATCCACGTAAGAGAAAATCATTCTCATCATGAATGACAATATATTTTAGGGATGCCCTCCTGGATCTTACAGAGTCCGAAGTGTAGGAGAGATAATAGTTTTGTTGCATTTTTCTCGTTAAGTTGGCACAGTGCCTTCAGGACTTTTAAAATTGAGTATGGCAAGCTCATAGAAGCTTATGTAGGTTCTACTTGGGTTGTAAAAAAATGCCAACATTATGCACTATTTTGGATGAGTTACAACATTATGCAAGACTATTTCTCAAGTCTTTTCAAGTTCCAAGAGTCGACACCATGCCCAATGCATAAGTTTAGGCAACTGGTGAGGATGTTTAGTAGGAAAACATATAGAAGATGTCACCAATTTTTTACCTAATTTAGCTTCTAACTCAATCAAGTAAAGTTGGGATAGTTTTTGCAAAAATAAAGATAAAGGTACACATTCAATTCTACTAAGTTCCATTCATATACACAAAAGTATTATCAAATGAATTGCAGTTCATTATCCAAATGTATACAAGAGAAAGATTGCACAAAATTTTCACAAATGTCTTTTATTGATAATTACAAATGTATGGTGTCCCACACAAGTTGTGGGAATAACTATTTCAATACAATATAAGATATAAACTATACATTTGAAGAAATAGAAAGGAAAGAGCATATGGAAAGAGTAGGGATCCGTCATTACCTAAATGATGAACCCCAAAGTTGAACTATTTCCTAAATGATACACCCCAAAGTTGAACTGTTGCATCATTGGAAAAGTATGATCAAATTCATCTATTATGAAGAATTGGTCTATGTGCCTCTAGTAATCACTATAAAAATGTGAAAGACAAAGCTATTTTATTTTTTATGTCTTATCTTATACCATTTTACGAGAATGGGGGGGCCAATGTGCTAGAAGATCTTTGGAAACTAGGCATGAAAATTGTAGGTTAAAGAGAATGGGGGTGCCAAACTTACAGTACTCATTATCCCTTGGTCGTCGATTTTTCCTGAGTGCCCTCAACCTGGTCCTCGGCGCTGGTATTAACCTTGTTTTAGCTCCAAACTCTTCGTCAGCACTGGTATTGACCTTGTTTTCACTCCTCCAAAGTCTTCCTCAACACTAGTATTGACTTGTCCAATTTGACAAGCTACAACCTGCTTTAGTTAGGTTTTAGAGTATGTTAATTAAATTTAAAAAAATTATGGCGCCATTTAGAGTAGTGAATATAAAGCAAGCAAAGCCTATTATGGTGCCATTTAGAGTAGTGAATATAAAGTAAGCCAAGCCTATTATAGTCATGAGGGAAATAATAAAACTCCTAGGATACTTTGTCAAACCATTTTCCATGGTTAAAGGGAGGCCATAAAATATACCTTTGGATTTTTTCAATCTTCAAATATGAGGATTTGCAAGGTTCTTAGCAACATGAGTAATTGAAATGTGTGCAACAAGAATTTTTGAACACACATGGAATCTCCTTGCCAAAGAAAGGGGCTTCATAATTTAATATGATAATTTTTCTTAGCTCTGGAATCAACTTTTAAATCTTCTCCTAATAGGGCCAAAATCACATCTTCTTGTGTTTGAGAAGTCACCAGCACTGAACATAACTATCAAGCAACTTTTCATCAAGATTATAACATCACCGTCGATTTTGAGCACGTGCATCTCAGAGCCGCTTTAGTAACCTGTCATATAATGTACTAAAACTCGACATAAATATTAAAGCACTTTGATTAATAGTAATGTTATAATATTAATATATTATATTGCATTATATGAATTATAATGATGATCTCCCTTTGATATATTAAGATTATATATAATCTATATATAGATTAATAGTAATTATATTAGATTATTAATATTATTGGTATATTATTAATAATATTAATATTGTATTAGATTTATAATAATTATAATATTGTTAAATGATTAATTATATTACAAATGAATGCTGCTTTCAAATTCTTAGCTTTGAATGAATGGTTGAAGCACCAATGTTGAATGTTGCAACTCTAGTAGGCATGAATAGAAGTAGAGGAGATTGTTTGGGAGAAGAATTTTTTCTAGTGCTAGGTTATGTGTTAGGTTATATAGGGTTAGGTTATATAGTGTTTGAGCCTAGCCTCAAACACTACAATTAGGGTTAGGTTATGTGTTTTCTTTAGGGTTAGGTTTGGGATTAGGTTTATGGTTATGGGTAGAGTTTAGGGTAATCCAAATCATAACCTAACCCTTTCTCTCGAAACCTTAACCTTGATCCTAACCCTCACCTTTATCCTATCTTTATAACCCTAACCACAACCAAAACTCTAACCCCAACCCTAACCCTAATTACCTAACCCTAAAAATTATTTATTTTATTAATTAGTTACATTTACTCTAATAACCCTAAACCTATCCCTAAACTTAACCCTAGCCCTATCCCTGGCCCTAATCCTAACCCCAACTCTAAGCCAAATATAAAAACAACCCTTAATCATAATTACAATAACCCTAAAACTTCATTCTAGATATAACCCTAATACTATAATCCCTAATTGTAATACTAAACCCTAACCCTAATTTCATATCTAATCCCAACCATAACCAAAACTCTAAATCTAACCCTAACCATAAAACATAAACCCTAATCTAACCCTAATCCTAACATTATTTTCCTAACCCTAACCCTAACTCTAAACCTGACACTAACCCGAACACTAAATCCTAACCCTAATTAAATACCCAATCATAACCCTAAATTGTAACATCATCCTTTGAATTGGACACTACATCAAAAATTATGTGTTATAATCATTGCTTCCATTGTTGGCATTTTTACATTGGGATGCATATATTTTTAAAATCAACAAAATCTTTTAATGTCTTGCCAAAATTAATATTATTAATTGTAATATCAAACTTATAAACATGTATCCAATTTAGAACATAAATAAGAAATATATGGTAATAGTTTCTTCAAAAAACAAAGTGATGTGGACTAGAAGGACTATAAGGACTATAATGATTTTAGAATATACACATAATGGATTTGTTGAAAAGGTTTTAGAAACTTTCAAACAAATGCAATTGGTAGATGCAAAGAAAAATTCCACAACCTGATGGAACTTCAGTAAATTGAAGTTGGGGTTAGAGGGTTTCTAAATTACTCATGGTGACCTTCAGTATGGATCGGTCAAAACCCTGTTATGTTTTAACGGTGACTTGTTGCCACGGTGGACCGGTCACTTAAGTGAGGTTTCATCCCTCTCAGTTCGTGCTTAACCAGCCCTATTTCACCTGATTTGCCGGTCTTTTTGGCGTAATGGCCTAGGTATTACACCGCCAGAAATTTCAATGCGGGCCCCACTTAAATATTCCATCAGAGGGCTGATGAGCCGTTTGATCACAGAATTCGATCTTGACCGCTTCTTGCAGACCTCGTAGTTTTGTCTGCTGGCATCATTATGGTAGTGTGAGGTTCACGAGATATGGCCACGTGGCGTGAATGGATGAATGGGTTTTCTTCCCGAGGTGTTCGATATGATAGGGGGTCATCTTTTCACCAGTAATAGCCATCAATAACGGGGTAATCATGATCTCTCGCACACCTCGCATGGGCAGAGTAAATATCTAGGAGAGTGTTAAGATTTAATTAAGCTTTTTTTATTAGAATCAAGGTTAGTGTTAGAATTAGAATTATGAGTAGGGTTAGAATTATGGATAAGGATGGAATTACAATTAAGTTATAGTTAGAGTTAGGATTATAAGTAGGATAAGCATTAAGATTATAGTTTGGGCTGGTTTGGAATTAAACCCTAACCTTAACCCTAATTATATTTACATTTAATTTTATCATATAAACTAAAAATATTCTATAAAACATTATTATTTATATATTTATTATTATTTAGAATTGGGTTAAGGTTATAATTAGAAGTATAATTAGGGTTGGGTTATGGTTCAAGATTAACTAGGGTTGAAGTTCAATTAGGGTTAGGATTTAGGTTTAATTATGTTTCAAGTTTAATTATAGTTGAATTACGGTTAAAGTTAGAGTTGGAGTTCAATTAGGGTTAGGGTTAAGGTTTCTAGTTATAAGTTAGGATTAAGGTTGGGTTGGAGTTAGGGTTATGGTTTGGATAAAAACTTAATTAGTGTTAGGGTTAGGTTGGGGCTTAATTAGTATAATGGTTAGGTTTTAATTAGGGTTAAGATTCAATTAGAATTAGGGTTAGGGTCATATGATAATGTTTGGGGTTAGGGTTGGGAATTAACATTATGAATAAGGTTAGAATTATGGTTAGGGTTAGAAATATAATTGGGGTTAAATTTCAATCAGGATTATGGTTAGGGTTAGGTTTAAGATTAGAATTAGAATTCCATTAGGGTTACGTTTAGAGGTAGGATTATAGGATCAAGTTTGGGAATAGGCTTAGGGTTATAGGATAAATTTTGGGGTTAGGGTTAGGGTTGTGGTTGGGGTTAGGATTGGGATTAGAATTCAACTAGGGTTAGTATTTAATTAGGGTTAAATTTGAATTATGGGTAGGGTTTAATTAAGGTTATGCTTAGAGTTTAATTAAGGTTACTATTCACTTAGGGTTATGGTTCAATTAGTATTCAATTTGGGTTAGGGATCAATTACGGTTACGATTCAAGAAGAGTTTTAAAGGGTTAGGGTTGGAGTTAGGGTTAAATGAGGGTAAGGACTATTGTTAGTTTTAGGCTTAGGGTCAACTTAGAGTCATCTAGGGTTATGATATAGTTAGGGTTAGGGTTCAAATAATGTTAAGATTTAATTAGGGTTAAAATTAAATAATGATTAAATTAGGGGTAGGTTAAATTAGGGTTAGGATTAGGGTTAATATTTAATTGGGGTTAGGGTTCAGTTAATATTAAAATTTAATTAGGGTTAGGGTTCAAGTAGGAATCAATTAGGATTAAGGTTTATTTAGAGATAGGGTTAGGATTATAGTTTAATTAGTGTTAGAGTTATGATTAGAATAAGAATTCACTTAAGTTAGGATTAAGCTCCACATGAAAAATGATCAACCAAAAGTCATCAACATTAGGGTTAGGGTTAGGGTTCAATTAGGGATATAGTTAAATTAGGTTAGGGTTAAAGTTAGCATTAATTTTTAATTGTGCTTAGGGTTTAATTAAGGTTATGCTTAGAGTTCAATTAAGGTTACTATTTAATTAGGGTTACAATTCAGTTGGTATTCAATTTGGGTTAGGGATCAATTAGGGTTATGATTCAATAAGTTTTTTGTAAGGTTATGGTTAAATTATGGTTAGGGTTGGAGTTAGGGTTAAATTAGGGTAAGGGTTATTGTTAGTTTTACACTTAGGGTTAAATTAGAGTTATCTAGGGTTAGGGTTCAAATTAAGATTTAATTAGGGCTAGGGTTTTAAATTAGGGTTAAGTAAGGATTAAATTAGGGGTAGGCTTAAATTAGGGTTAAGATCAAATTAGGGTTAGGATTAAGGTTAAATTAGGGTTCAATTAAGATTAAAATTTAATTATGGATAAGGTTCAAGTTGTAATCAATTAGGGTTGGAGTTTAATTAAATCTAGGGTTAGGATTAGAGTTCAATAAGTGTTAGGGCTAGGCTTAGAATTAAGGTTCAATTAAGCTTATAGGTATAATTAGGGTTACCATTAGAATTAGGGTTAGTGTTATAAATATGATTATAATTTGAGTTATGGCTCAAATAGGGTTAGGGTTCTACAATAAAACTTGGGGTCATGGTTAGTGTTAATATTAGTTTAGAGTCTCATTAGGGTTCAATCAGGGTGATAGTTAAAATTATCCTTCTCAATACACCTATTTTCATCATTTTTTCTTAGTGTAATAGATACCTCAATAATGATAACTCTCAGTGTATTTCATATATATTAATATTTAATATATGTATGATAGTTATGTTTTAACGGTGACCTGTTGCCATGGTGGACCGGTCACTTAAGTGAGGTTTCATCCCTCTCGGGTCGTGCTTAACTGGCCCTATTTCACTTGATTTGCTGGTCTTTTTGGCGTAATGGCCTAGGTATTACACCGCCAGAAATTTCAATGCGGGCCCCACTTAAATGTTCCATCTGAGGGCTGATGAGCCGTCTGATCAAAGAATTTGATCTTCACCACTTCTCGCAGACCTCGCAGGTTTGTCTACTGGCATCATCAAAGTAGTGCGAGGTTCACGAGATATGGCTACGTGGCGTGAATGGATGAATGGGTTTTCTTCTCGAGGTGTTCGATATGACAGGGGGCCATCTTTTCACCGGTAATAGCCATAAATAACCTTTAGTATGGATCAGTCAAAACCCTCTTGTTATGTTTTAACGGTGACCTATTGCCACGGTGGACCGGTCACTTAAGTGAGGTTTCATCCCTCTCGGGTCGTGCTTAACCGGCCCTATTTCACCTGATTTGTCGGTCTTTTTGGCGTAATGGCCTAGGTATTACACCGCCAGAAATTTCAATGCAGGCCCCACTTAAATGTTCCATCTGAGGGCTGATGAGTCGTCCGATCATAGAATTCAATCTTGACCGCTTCTCGCAAACCTCGCAGGTTTGTCTGCTGGCGTCATCAAAGTAGTGTGAGGTTTGCGAGATATGGCCACGTGGCATGAATGGATGAATAGGTTTTCTTCCCGAGGTGTTTGATATGACAAGGGGTTGTCTTTTCACCGGTAATAGCCATAAATAACGGGGTAATCATGATCTCACGCACACCTCGCACGAGCAGAGTAAATATCTAGGAGAGTGTTGCGAGGTTCGTGAGGGAGTGGCACGTGGCTTTTCTTTTCATGCCAGTGGGATTATATGGGACCCATTATGCAGTCTGGGTCTATTCTTCTACGGGTTTTTGATTGGATATGTTTTCTGAAGGCGTCGACATGGATTGTCAACATCCATTGACTTGATCTCCACCCTCCATTTGTTAAAGTGCCTCTCGAATCAGTGGTTCATTTATAGGGAAGAAGTGTGTGAGTTCTCTATGTGGCATGTATTACTTGGTTGTTGCTTGTGTCATTAATGATATAGGTTTCTTTTCTCCTGAGGATATCCACCTGATTTCCTCATGCGTGCGAATAGTGCCATCCTACTAAGGGTATTCATAGTTATCTGGATCATTAACTGTGCAAGTGCTTCAATCGCCTTCAAGTAATTGTACCCTGTATACTAGCTTGCTCTATAAATGCTAACTGAATTGTATGTAATCAGCATTGCATTCTCTTGTGTCTAAGTGCAGTAAGGTTTTTCTTCTATTTGTGGTTGTGCTCTATTTCTATCATGAGTAAATCAGTTAAGCGTAGGAGTGCAAGGCTAGCTTCACCAGTCATGAAGCTGAAATTTGATTCTCCCATGTCTCACAAGGCTATTATTAGGAACACTGGGAAGAGGCCAGTACATTGTTCGTCCCCGATAATCATCTCGGATTCTGATGAATCTGAGACTGATTCTGATTATCGGTACTATTTGGATTCCCTAGCCGATCTTATGGGAGTGGATGAGGAGGTTCTAGCAATCGAGCTAGTGTCTGCATTAGCACCAGGTCCAGTTGTTTGGGAATGTGCTCGCAAGGTTGGTAAACAGGAGGTGGTGCCATCGCTATCGCAAGCTCAAACTCGGAGCGGTTGCTTGTACCAGGGCCGTGTTGCTTCTTCATGATTACTAGAAGTGGGTTCATTGGACGTGTCTTCTCTTCTCTTGTTGTTCTATCAAGTGGATGTGGATGTGGATATGGACGTGCATGTGCTTTGCATGAAATTTTGTTTTTCAACTGGTTATTTCATAACCGTTTTGATTCCTTTGTTCATGCACCATATCATTATGACAAGGAATGTAAATTTGAATTTCATTTTGATGCTGAAATTCAATTTGGTGTCATAATGTAGCCTAATGCTTGTTGCTCTCCTATTCTATAAAGGAGATTTCACGGCTCATTGTGAAGGGTCAGAAAAATTTTGCAATCTGACGCTTAGAAGTTATACAGTCCTCTTTATTGTTAAAGTGTTATGAACAATTTGTTTCAGGAAGTCATCCTGGGGTTAGGTTTATATACAAATTAGTGTGGTATTCATTTTTAATTACTGATATCGAAAGAAATCTATAAAAATAAGATGGTTTACTCTCCTAGGTGTGTGCCATGGATTATGAATAGCTTTATCAAAGATTCATCTGTTCAGTTTCAATAGTTAATTGAAAATGTGATTCATTTTCTTGCTTTAACTCAAAGAGTTAGTCAAATGCTTGAAAAATAAGTTACATGTTCATGGTTGTATATACTCAAGATGCTTGAAGAAGTACTATCTTAATATGCTAAAATATCTCATGATAGTAATGCTATATGAGATGGGTTCATCGTATTAGGATTTTGTTATGTATGACTCTATTGCCCTATGGATGAAGCACTGGATAATGTTTGTGTCATTTTATTAGTTCAAGACTGTAGGTTCTAAGCAAGGATATCCAAGTACTGAACACAAAACACTTGAATACAACCTTTTCCTCCTCGGGGAGGTATTGTAACAAATAAGTGGGTCAGTTTCGTTGCTCTTTGGTACTAGTAGTCATTCTCTGGTCTGCCAAAACCTTGAGATGATCACTATCCCTTTGAGTGTGTAGGAATTATAATCTGTACACAGGAAGTGTTCTCACCAATCATGAGACATTCATGTGAACACGTTTAGGTTTACCCACCTTGGTCCTACAGAGCCAAAAGTGTAGGAGAAGTCAGTCCTTTACTGACTCTCATTAGTTGGCCATTAGTGGTTGTAGTTGTCCTCAATAGGGGTTGGCTACCTCTTAGATATCTGCAACCTCTACATGGATTGTATTTTAAACACCAAAACAACCTTCACCAAAATCCTTATTGGTTTCCTTAATATGGGAGATTTGGAACAAGGTATAGACATCCATCAAAGCATAATATGAAGATGATTTTTTTGAAATGTTGTGGTTGTAGATGCCCTTTTAAAATTTATACAGAATGTGGAAGGATAGAAAAAGCTTGTGAACTATTTGACAAAATGTCTCAAAGAATTGTAATCTCTCAATTTATTTTAGTGTCTATTTTGTTATACCCCATGTCCCAAATTGGGTATAACACAATAGGCACTAAAACAAATTGATAGATTGTTATGAGGACAATGATGAGACTTTTCTAATTAGAGTGTATTCCATGAGATTACAATTATTTGAGGCATTGTGTCAAATAGTTGATGAGCTTTGTCTATCCTCCCACATTTTGCATAGATTTCAAAAGGGCATCTACAACCACAAGATTTGAGAAAATTCATCTTCATATTATGTTTTCCTTATGATTGGTTGACTCTTATACTAAATTAATATGTTCAATTTATGTTTCCTACTTGATCTAACTATCCACAAATGGAAATTTAACAGTGGAAAGATATGATCCTACTTTGGTATAAATTGTATATGCAATATCAAGGTATGAATTAATATGTTCAATTAAGAGATGTTAAATGAAATGAATAAAACTAATGTAATGTAAATAAGGGAGACTAGTGCCTTATTGGGTAAAATGGAGTCAAATGAAAGCCTTTAATGAATGGTTTCTATCTAGCAGGTCCTCTAATTGTTTGGCATATAACTATGAATTTACAACTGGTATAAACATGCAAGAGTGTAATTGATAAACCCTAGTTGAGGCAGAATATCAAATCTAATAATCTGATTCTTCTTAATGATCCAAATGGAATTCCCAGATTACTGTAATTTATTGAAAGGAATTTTAATTCTTGTTTAAAGAATCCAATAAACCAAATCACACAAAAACAACAAATGTGTACTGATAAATAGAATATATACTTGATACTTCAATTTAAACAACCAAGAAACATCAGATTGGAGACAATCAAATAATCGCAAGAATCCAACAAACAATTGATACTAGAATGAAGCCACTAAATCAACAGTCTTTCATTATCTCCTTCAAAGTTCATACATGCAACATAGTCTCCTTGAATGTCATCATTTCTGAAAATTTAATGCTTACAGTAGTCTATCCTATTCTAATTCTATCTTCTACCCCTTAAATTTATCCAACAACAGATACTTATACATCAGTTTGCAAAAGGACATGCCTTTTCAAAAAGGTTTAAAGCATAAAAGGTTTAACAAATCCACTATTAACTAATTTCTCTTGATCCACAAATGGACTGCAGACATATGCTCCGTATAATCCTGGCGCTCATGAGTGTTGGCATTTCCCAACACATCGCGGATCACAATCTCCATCATTATCATTTGCTCATTTTGCTCACATGCTGCATCCAATATCACATCTTCCACAGTGGTTGTCTCTAGCATCCCTTGGAGTATTGTTTCGCACTCACTTTTCCATTAGTCGCTTCCTTCATTTTCCCTTCATCATCACATAACTTGGTGAATCTATCTTCGGCGGCCTCTGTCAATCCCTACATATCCCATTGTAAATCCACATATAAATCCCTGTGCCTATCTATAATACAATTGGAATTTTCAATCTCTTCATTACTAGTAGTGTCCTCCAATTCCTCAATTCTTTCCTGAATTCTTCTATCCACTCTCTTGTGTTCCTTTATTGCATCTACGTACTGTGAATGTTTTCCCCAGAGTTTATTTAACCAAGTGGTTAAAACAACCTGCCTATTTTTTAATATTGCAGCAAATGCATCCATTCTCCCTTGAGAGTATGCAGTTGACCCTTCCCAACGGTCTTTTTTCTGTGAACTCTCACCTTGAGTGAGTAGCCTTGTTGGTTCTGTTACACCACCTACCAAGTCTTTCAAGCGTTCATTCTCCCTCAACATCCTCTCATTATTGGTTTTGTACATCTCCCTTTCCCTTATCAATGCTTGGATTTGGGCTTTATTCAACTTGGCTATATTTATCCCAATATCAGTAGTTGCTATAGGATCAACCTCCCCAGCCTTCAGGGTCATGACATGTCTGAATGCCTTTTCAGTATCAATAACAATTGATTTCTTGTGAGGAGGATACAAGGCCCAAATCATCAATATTTCATCATCAGGATTGTATCTTGATCCTGTGTATACCTTTGTCACCTTCTCAATACTGAACTTGTGGGTAGCATTGTTATCTTTTAAGAAACTATCAAAAACTAATGCAGAATTCATATCCAAAGCTGGAAAAATCATAACACCTGCCTTTTCAAGTAGCTCCCTCCCCTTTTCAGGGGTCATGTCAATCATCTCTTTGTCCACTTCATCCTTTAAGCTTTTAAATAGTTGATCCTCATTCCTTGGAGTGACATTGCCAACCTGTCCCCTTATCTCTTTCCCTTTTTGCTTATATAAAAATGTCTTAAACTCCGAGGTCTTTATAAATTCATCATCTGATATGAAAGACCTATAGTCTTCATGTCTTGTATCTACATCCATGGTTTCCTCAACATCTGTTTCTCTGGCAACATAGGCATACTCCTGAGTCTTCTTCATTCTTGAAACTTTCCCAGATGAGCTTTGTGGCCTGTCTATTTCTGAAATCCCCTTAATGGAGGATAACAACTCAGCATCCACCAACTCCTGATTATATTTTTCAATCACAATTTTAGCTTCCTCTGCCTCTAGGTTTCTGATTATGTCATCAGATTTAAAGGGCACATGATGGTACCCTCCAAGATTTACTTTTTGTCTGGCAGAGTGGATATACCCTTCTGGATCAAATTTCTTTCTCACTGGTGCTCTTATCATGTTGTAGTGCAATAATTTGTCCAAAATCAGATCATAACCTTCCTTGGCTAATACAGTGAAATCACTAAAACACAATGTACTGGGAATAAAAGCCTGTTTCCCATATGAACTTAAGTTCATAACACTGGAGTAATCCATTTGCCTAACAATTTCAAGGTATGCAATTCTATCCGGGATAGTTCTGGGAAAAATGAAAGGTGTATCCTCAAAGCCATAAACCCTAATCATTGTGGCATTCTCTAAGCAATACCAATCCCCCCAGTTGTGGTTAATTGGTCCATTGTAATCTCTAGGCCTAAGAAACCTTTTTACTTGTTCAGATAAAGAATAATCACAAGGATGGATAAAAAATCTATACAAGGGTTTCACAAAGAATTCTTCAAAATGCAAGAAATTTGAATTGGAAAACTTGTTGTCCCAAACAGCAGTCCATAATTGAATAGGCAATGGCCTACCTTCCTTGTCGGATTGTGAAATCCTCAGCTCCTGGGGCCATAAACCTAACTCTTGTCCAAAATACAACACTAAGTGCATCAGCAGTGAGTAATTTCTGAGATGGAGAATAGAAGCACCACTCTTTATCGCCATCAAACCTGCATCCAGCTCCTTAAAAACATGTGCAACATAGTCAAATGATCTAAAATTGTGGTACTGAATGTCTGCAGAAATCACCATGGGCACAACCGCCATATGCTCAGGTACCTCCATCCCTAATACCTATCCCACTCAGTAGTAAGTATATTTTAGGTAAGGTTCGAAGAGGTCTACATGAAAGGGTGGCCCCTCACTGTCTTCCATTGGAGTAGGTTTGCCATGACACCTAATTTTGTGCAGAGGTAACCTCCACCCTTTATAAATGGTGTCCATCCTTCTGAACTCACTATTGAGCTCTTCACTCACTACTTTGTCACTGCATATTCCCTCCATTTTGAAAACCTCAGCAATTGCATTCTCAGATACATGTATCAATGGATTCCCTGACAAATCACATATAGCTTTCTTTTTCGAAATCATAGTGTCCGGCCAGCAATTTTACCAGTTTGACGTTAATAAAAACATTAGCGCACACTAATTTCCCTAAATTGAGCCTCCATGGATTGCATACTGGCTCAAAGCGATTTCTCCTATGGTAATGGAAATTGAATAACTCATAGCCTCTAATCAGAGTCCAAACATCACCTATAAATTTGCATTTGTCGTCCAATTTGTCAACTTCCGCTTTGAGTTGTGCAGAACGCCTAGCTTTAGGTCCAGAACCAGGTAATTGGTCTATGAGGTTTTGATTAGCATCCTTTCAGTACCTTCTAGTTGCAACTCAATCTTCTGCTTTTTTGCTTTTGATTGGCTTCCCTCCCTGAGTTTTCTTCCCTTTAGTTTTCCTAAACCAGTGCCTTCCATAATTCAAATTTTTACGAATTCTGAGAGGATGAGAAACTTACTGTAACTTCTTCCAAACTCAAGCCAGGTGAATGCCTTAATTGCTCTACTGGTTCCCTTGCTCTCCTTCACTTTGAATTCTGTGAGACAATGATTTCAATTGATCATACCCTAATATGCAAAATCTCCTATGCTTGGTCGTGCCATTAATGTCTTTTACCGATCGAGACATGAATGTTGTAAGTTTTTTTTCAAAATTCTCACTGTCACATCAGGGTTCAACGATCATCCACCCGCCAAGATGTCTTGCAGTTTCCCCGACATCACAAGTCTCCCTGATAGTTTCTTTCCTTTTGCTTTTATATAGCCATGACTTTCACCGAAACAACTATCGCTCAGACTTAATGAATCGGGCCAACGGCTCTTTGCCTTACTCTGAAAGTACTTTGTCTCACCGAGATGTTCACTTTATCGAGTATGTCGCTGATACCAAGCAATTTGTTCTAGCGATAGAATAATACTCGATGTGATGTCTCTTAGATCTCCCCGTGGTGACATGTCTCACCGATACGCTTTTTCTTCGGCGAGACCATGCACATTGTCTTCTCGACACCCTTTATCTTCATATGCTTAGTTCTGTCGATGTAACCCAAGGGGTCAGTAAGACTTTCTGAATTCTCCCCGGCATCGTTTGTCTCACCGAGTGAGTCCTCCCCTTGCTTTATCGGCAAGACTAATAATGCTATGGGTAGTGTTTTAAAATCTCTCTCCAATGACCAAAGTCTCTCTGATAGACTTTATATTACTCCAATCGGCAAAAGGTAATTTAGCTCAATGTGACCTTACATCGTCTTGTTGATACTTTTTGTCTTGCCGATAAGATATAGAAACCTGCATTCTCTCTGTGTATAACTTGATCGATGTGACCCTTGCTATGTCTTACCGATACATTTAGGATATGTATATTATCATCAATGAGACCTGCATCAACTTATGCCGATATTTTCATATGTAAAGATTTTAATGTATTTTTGTTTGCATTATGAATCTTTTTTCAGAGACTAATAATCATGAAGAAATAATGAATTTGTCAAAATTTGACAGTTCCAACAGCATCAAGGTTTGATGTTTCATGATAGTACCAGCATTTCAGTTATAATGATATATTTAGAGCTCATGGCTCTCCTTTGTATAAACATATCACAATTTTGAATAATATAATCAAGGGTTATGGCGTTCATCTCACTGTTATCATGGTGTGTATGATTTCCATTTTTGCTTTAATTCAAAGAGTAAATTAAAATGTTTGGATGGAGTCATAGATGGATATGTTTGTAAAGGGATTTGATAAGAAGTATTGAGTTAGGATAGAAATTGACACTGTTGTAATGCAATATTGTCAGAGATCTTATATGTTATGTGTTTTAACCTGTTATGGAAATCTAAATATTTGTGAATTAATTCAACTCCCCAATAGTATATGGCACTGGCCTAAATCGTATGTGTTTGTAAGGTTTTGTGTCTATTTGTCTTAGCTTAGAGCTTGCTGCCAAATTGAAAATTAAATGACTATCTTATGTGGTGAAATATCGTTGTAATCATCTCATGCTCGAAGTAGTTGATACTATTGATGCTTTTCTGTTGTTTAAATTGATATATCAAGCATATATATATATATTCGGTTTACCGATACACATTTGTTGTATTTGTCTGATGTGATTATTTGGTTCTTTCAAGTAAAGATTAAACCCTCCTAGTCAATCATAGTAACTAAAGAGTATTAATTGTATCAATAAGAAGAATCACATAACTAGGATTGTCATTCTATCTCAAGTAGAGTTTGTCAATCATTTACTTGCACATTTATACAAGTTATAAACTACATCTATGTGCCAAACACTTTGAATTATTGCCATCATAGATTACAATTTTATAGATCTTCATTAGACTCCATACACCCAACAAGGCAGTGGTCTCACGCTTTCATCTTTTGGTTTATCCATTTTATTTTTTACATCTGTTAACTGAACATATTCTAATATAATTCAAATATAATTAAAATTAAAAACAACATAAATTAATTATGTAACCACATAGGTCAAATATAATTCTTTCAAGAAATTAATATCAAATAGACAATACAAATTAATGTCATTGATCTTCTTCTTCATCCAACTCTTTGTCTGTATCATCCGATCCAAATTCAACATTGTAAGGATTGGTCATATCATCATCATCGTCATTGATATCAGTTTTGATAATGTCATCATCCACATGGATATCATCTTCATGAACATTAACTCCTACATCATCATGATCTAGTTCCTCCTCTTCGACATCTTCGTCAGGCACATCATCAACTAACTGTTGATCTTGATCATCATCTACATCATCTTCTATTTCTTTAGTATCTTCTTCTTCCACCACATTATACTTTACCGGCCTTCCTCTTGGATCATGTCTAACAACATATGACCAACCCGCTTTACCTGGAACCTCTAAGTAAAATACCTGCTCACATTGGCTTGGAAGAACATAGGGCTCATTTCCAGCTCACTCAAAATACCTTGTATTAACCATGGTAAATCCATTATCATGTTCAATAACAGTTCTCTCGGGATCATTTTCATTCAATCATAGCCTGTACCATAGGACGACGAACAAAACTAATTTGAAGTACTTAAAGTCACACTCAAGTATATCATCCAAAATCCCATAGTATTGATTTTCTGAGACTTCTGGATGTATGTCGCTTCTAGATGAAACATTAGTCACCTGGAAGACTATAGTTATCCCAGAATCACAAGTTTTCTTCGTGTCATCCAACTTTTTGATTCAAAATTTACGACCATTGCACCACATAGCCTTGTGGTGTTTCACTTGCAATATGTCAAACATGCAAAACTTATTGCAATATTGTCAGTTGATAAACATATTTATTCTTGGCCGAATGTATGCAAAGAAAAAAATCTCAACATATATATACATCAATATAATTCAAAATAATTAAATAATATGGGTGATTAATATATTTATACATACCTATTTATCTCTTAAACCATATGATAAATCAATTTCCCTTGGTGTAACATTGGAATCTCCATTACGATGAGCTTCTTTAACCAATGAAGCCACACCTTCCCATGTTAATGCGCGACCATATTGTTGACATCGTTCAATCCATACCATCATCCAACCAAAATTGTTTGCGACATACAAATGTAGTGCATCCCACTCTCAACCAATTGTATCAAAAAAAAATGAAATTTACAAATGATGTATAATTAGTTAATTACCATGGTATATGACCTTAATTTATAAGTATAATATACATAAAAACCAAATGTAAAATGTATTCTAATTAATCTCTGGTGCAGGAGCACACCTAGGCTAACCTCCATAGTTAGGATATTTTGGGCTTGTATCTGACATTAGCCAAGTCAGAGTAATCGTATGTTTGTTTTGAACCTTAGAAGGTCATTGTTGTGGCTAGGTGAGTTAGTCATTAGGACTAAGGTCACCAAAGTTAGTCATTGTTAATAGTTTTTACATTGCTTAGCCTTGGTAGCTTAAGTTGGGATTTGAGTCTTAAATGTGTTCTAAACACATGAATGATGTTAGAAAGATGTCATGAGGCCTTTAATGGTGTTAGTTACTCGAAATATAGGAGATAGAGGTCCTAAGAGTTAGGAAGGTGGCATAATGACAACATTGCCAAATGTTGTTACAAAATTGTCATGACAACAATTGCCATTATGGCAAATGTTGCATGCAACTAGGTTACAAAGGATCCCCTAAAGGATAGGAGTGGGGGATCGACCAACATACCCTACAAACATGGTGAATGGCATCTAATATGAAGCAGGTTCGAATTCAAGAAAGAGGGAGATTGTAATCAAGTTTTTGGAATAGAAGATAGCTTTGCAATTTATGTTTTTATGTGAACTCCGAGTGTTATTGAGTGACAGTGATACTAAGTGAATTGGATGTTTTGATTTAGTGTTAGAGTCATGTTCATGGGATAGTATTAAGCTTTTTTCATTCTGCAAATAAGTTGATTTAAGCTGTTTTAGTGTCCTGAATAGATAGGTTAAGGTTTAAGGGTTTTACTGGTCCTATCCTGACCAGCTTGTGTTTTTAAGGCTCCCCCATGAAATCTAGTCACGAGATTTTCCTGAGGGTAGATGGATGTGTTAGAGGAGCCATTGGTGTGTACATATGTAGATTTAGGAGTCATGGAGAGTGGAACAGTTGTGTTTAATGTCAAGTCCTAGGCAAGCTTAGAGTGCCTAGTTAGAGGTTTGACAGTAATGAATTGAAGAATTTAGGTAGGGGATTGAGGTACAGTATGGAACAAGTATAGTTCTAGGTAGGATATAGACATATCCTAACATACTAGAAGGATTGAGGTTTTATCAATCCATTTGGCTGAGGTTTGAGCAAGAAAACCAGTGGGGTCCTACAAACTAGGCCTAATAGCCCTATTTAACCTAGATAATAGGAAACCAGTGTACGGAGGACTTAGGAGTATAAAATATTTTGAATCCTTCAAAAAATTTAAAAGGGTATTCGAATGTGGAATTGGTTTTTTAAGTTGTTTGGAAATATTGGGCAAGAACGAAGTAAAGGTCTTTGTCAAGGGCTACAAGAAATAGGCCTCCTCAAGACCAATTGTTGAAATCAGTAGGAAAGGAGTTTGGAGATCCTCCAAGATGGATCTACTTGGAAGTACATGGCATGTTTCCAATGTGTTTGGCACCCCTGCAATCAATTCAATGTTTGTGTGATGTTGGCACTTAGAGTCTTCTAAGTGTAGGAGAGAGTTTGCACATAACAAAGTGGTGTTAGTCCTTTAAGGTGAAGCACAAGGTGTGAGACTCTTGGAGAGGAGTTGGATTAGGACTTAGTTAATCATCTAAGCCTAACAAGGACCTAGAAAATATTAAGTTCCCAGAAGAAGACAAGGAAAGGTATTCTTAGCTAGTTGTGCAAGAAAGCCTTGGAACACTTACACCAATCTCCATGACCATCTTATAATTACTTGACACTTTCCTCAATCTACCTTTCCCCATCAAGTACTCCCCTTCGAATTTGTTAATGGATTTGGGATCCCAAATGCGATCTACATGGATCTTTGCTGCAAACTTAGGAAGATATTCAGTAATGTACACCATGGTCTGGTATACCATGTATCCCTCCACCATAGAACCCTTGGGATGTGCTCTTTGTCTAACCAAAGCCTTCAAAAATTTCAAGTGCCTCTCAACCATCCACATTGACCTTGTGTGTACAGGTCCACACAATTTAATCTCCTCAACTTGGTGTATGAGGTAGTGTTCTTGTGCATTGAAAAATGTCGAAGGTAGACACTTTTTCATTTCACACATTAGACGAGGAATTCTTCTCTTCCAATAATTTATATCTTCTTTATGGATTGCTTTAGATGACAACCATCTACAAGTGATTCAAGGCACAAATATATTAATGAGATTTAACAAAAATATACAACGAATTGAACAAATATTGCTACTTACCTCATGTATTTTCCAAGATCATATATAACTTGCTTGACATTGTTGTCGAAGTTGTCTAGGAGAGATAGAGGTAGAACGTACTGCAACAATTATAAAATGATCTTTTCATTAATATTTTTCCAAAAGTAGTAAACATAATACACTGAAAAGTACATGTAGTATACAAATATATATATAATATACCAGAATAATTACCTTAATGAAGGTATGCCAATCATGCGTTTTCATCCTTGATCCAAATTCACCTTTCTTTGTTATGATATTGTTTATGTTGGCAGCAAATCCTGTGGGAAATCGAATTTTTCGTATGACTTGTTTTATAGCATTGCTTTGCTACTCTGTTAATAACCAAGGAAGGGCACTTATATTAATTTGGTCTCCATCGCTATTTAATTGAATGACATTTTTCATTGCATGACTGGCTTCCTGAATGTCACTACAAATTTTGATAATTTTTTCTTTGTCATGCCTTCCATCCAATATTTTCCATAATGTTTATGTCATATTCTTTCCGATATGCATTGTATCAAACAAATGCACAATTTGTAGCTGCTCATAGTAGGGCAACCTACTAAATTGTCTAGGATAACTTTTCAGTCCCTGTGGAAGCCGACCATTAATGCCTTGACAACCTTCATGAAGCATATAAGTTAAACAAATTAACAATGACAATCATTGTCAATTACAGCATGAGTAAACACAACACAATATAAAAATATAAATTCAAAACATATCATAAATGATAGATAAACAATTTGATCCGATGTATAACCTTGATGATTAATTCTATTATATTCCAACTTCCATAGGCGAGGTGTCATTCTTCGTGGTTTTGATGTAGTCTCTTCTTTTCCATTGAAAAGATGTTTTTCAGTAGTTCGATACTTATGATTTCTGTGGAGGAAGTGCCTATACTTATCAAACACCTGCTTTCCTAAACTTGTTGAACGACGAGATTTCATCTTTGGACCACAAATTGGACATGCAAATTTTTCCTTTGTTTGAAGACCTGCAAATCATATATAATTGGATTAAATATGTCAATTTTTATAATTATATATAATGAATAGATTATTTCAAAAACATGCATGATATCTAATTCATAAAATTAAATATCATTAAAGTCATGCAGTCGAACATTATAACATACCAGAAAAATGTGTTAGCCCTAGGGCATCATGAATTGTCCATACAAGCATTGCATGGAATTGAAATTGTCTTTGTCCTATTGATCTAGATACGTCATACATAGTGACGTCATTCCATAACTTTAGTAACTCATCGATAAGAGGCTCAATATATACATTCATATCTTTAACTTGGTACTTACCTAGTTGAATGAACATAAAAATTACATAATTATTATAACCATTTTACTACAATATATATAAATTCATGTACATGACTATTAAATGAAAAAACATATAAGTCATTATGCAACAAATAAGACAAATGAGATGCTACTATGTTAAAGAAAATTGATGTAAACAAATACTTGGAACAATCATTGCCAACATTATGTGCTCCCTCTTTATTGACATCCATGGAGGAATGTTATTGTTGATAACAAAAACAGGCCACACCGAGTAAATAGATCTCAGCTCTCCAAATGGATTGACATCGTCTGCTGCCAATGAAAGCCTGAGATTACAAGGTTCTTCTTTAAAGTGTGGCCATTTTTCCTCCATGTCCCTAAATGCAGAACCATCCGTAGGCATTTGAAGAATCTCATCTCCACTTCTATTACGTGCATGGTAATCCATAAATTGTGCTAAGCTTTCGCACCTAAATAATTGTTGCATATGTTGAATAATGGGAATATAACAAAGAACCTTGCGAGGCACCTTTTTTGTTAGTTGATCTGTTCGATATCTACTGATATGAAATTTCGGGCATTCTGTTGCAAATTCATGTTGTTTATGATATATAATATGATCATTGGGACATGTATCTATTGCTTGATACTCCATTCCAATATCTTTCATAATGCCAGATAAATCTTGGTATGAGAGAGGTAAAATATTTGATGGTGGTAACAAAAATTCACCAATCAATCTACAACAAAAAATAATTTCTTAATATAAAGAATATTAAAGGTACATACTTCATCCTTTATTTACTAGTGATGAACTAACAACAATTAAAATAGATGAAAAAAGATGACATATATGACATACCTTAACATCCGTGAGATTGCTATGTTGGATAAACCATTCATAACCTTCAAGTTCACCAACAACAATACAACAGAGAGAAGAGTTGTTTGGGAGCCTTCATAAAGGGGCTTGTATGCCTTCTCAAGTATAGGTAAATCATGAACATCATCAAAGTCATCTTGATCAACATGATCAGATGTGCCACTACATGTGTCATGGATCAATGTATTTGTACCATCATCTTCAATTGTGTTTTCTGGTGCATGATCATCTTCTTCCATAGGATCATTAACTTCATCTTCGATATTCATAGCTCCATGTTCCTCCGCTTGCAAGACCACATTCTCCAGGCCGTGAGAATTCATATCGTGTGCCCTAGGGTGCCCCACCTTTATAATAATGACAGACACAAATAAACCATGATCATGATCAAGTGATTTGATATATATATATCAAATGTTAAAACAATATAAACATTTACAAATTAAATCAATGTAAACACATATAATGAACAACTTACCAAAGGATGATAATCATGCCCCCCTTCAACGTGACCATGCTGCCTACAATGTTTCTCAGCTGTTGTGATTAAAAGTCTTCTTTAAGCCCTTGCAATTATTGCAAGGACAATAACATTTCCCATCACCCTTTCTTTTCAATATAGCCCACAATCTAGCAACTGTCTCTTCATTTTGTTCTGGACTAATATTATCTGACATGATTTTTCTTTACCAAGCTTGAATATTTAGATCTTCAAAAAATATCAAACTCACACTCCAATAATTTTTATTCATACACAGGTATTAAAATATAATAATTATGATATTTTACACCAAAAAAATTAGGCATGCAACCACCCTTGCAAAAGAGAAGATAGTCTGAAGTTAATGACCCCAAAAAACACTTTCAAATGCTAATTCCAGAAATTATTAAATTTTGATTTTACTATGATTTCCAACTGTTAGACTCCTAAAATTAGAATATTGAACTTGCACAACAAAATCTGGAAATGAAATTCTCAAAATGAAGCTAATAGGCCTCAACAATTAAGGCCTACTCAAGACTTTGTGAAGTCACTGCAAGGTTTCCAGGCCTTACCTGATGATTTGAGCAAGAGGATTAAAGAGTTGGTAAAGAGTTTTGATGACTGGAGTGGCACATCTTTAGTAGATATTGTAGATGCCCAAGGAAATGTTAGATCACTGTAGCAATGGCAGGATAGGGTAGATGAAATCATTAACACTAGCACATTTTTGGAATCTTTTGAAAGGGAGGTGAATCAAGTAGCAGTAAAGTATACAAATTATAGTGCAAAGGTAAATTAGGTGGTAAATTTTAATTGGCCAATGGATGAGGAATATCAAGGATGGGTAGAAAAGTACTTAACTGAACAAGAATAGGACAGAGTCTACAACTAACAGTTAATAGCTCAGCGGTTATGGTTATAACAAATTTTGGCTATGTCTTGGTGGCAGTTTTGGTGCAAGTTTTCAAAGTTTGGCAAATGCAACAGTTATTCTCCAGTGAACGAGATGAACAAGAAGACTCTCTAGAGACTCAACTGTTGTAACCAATTTTTGAAATGTCATAAGGCGGTCCAAGTGACCAGTGACAGGTGTATTTTTGGTCCGATGCTTTTTGCTCCTTCATTTTCCCTATAAGAAGGATTTCAGGACCAAAAATATGGCCGGTTAGCAAGTTAGATATCTTTAGGTCAAGTCTAACTGAAGTTGCAGAGCGAATTTGTAAAGAGCCTGATATTATAGTGAAGATATTATTCTTAGGTTTGGTGTCATTCTGTTGTAGGTTTTAGTTTCATGGGTACTTAATTTTAAAGACAGTATTAGCATTTGAATGAAAATTACTCATTTCAAGGTCATGTATCTCGATTGTATGAATATATTATTATCTTGAATAAAATGATCAAGGGTTATTCTATTCATCTCACTATTATGGTGTGTGATTCTCATTTTGGCTTTAATTCAAGGAATTAATTAAAATGCTTGAGTGAGGTTATAGGTGACTATGTTCATATAAGGATTTGATAAGTAGTATTGGGTTAAATAGATTGATGGTATTGTAAGGCAGTATTATCTAAGATTTTATATGCTATGTGTCTAGAAGATAAACTTGGTTACAGTAAAAAACAACCAACACCTTTGATATTATCTACCTATGGCTCCCAAATCTATTGCAAATTGATCATTAGGGTTAAAATTGAAACCTTGCAAATATAATCTTTGTCCAAATCCATCAAGAATTTTCCATCAGTTATAAACAATTCCCTTATAAAGAATTTGTGAAGCTAGGTCTAAAATCTGGAAATGAAATTCTAAAAATGCACAAGACTATAAATGAAATCTGATGAGATGTTGCTTTCAAATATGATTTTCAAACCTAGAAGTACAAATCTGACTTCACAAATGAATTCTAGAAAAAGAAAATGACTTTCCTCAACCTGGCGATATCTTCTTGAGTTTTTTTTGATTTTCCCCAAGAAAATCGTCGAGCAAAACATTGTTGCAATAAATAGTCGAGCTCATTTCAATTTATGCTCACAACAATTTAACTTTGCAGGACCACCCCAATTTTGGCGAAAGATCTTCATTGAAACATACACAGAACAACGGCTCGTCGAAATTCCGACGAACGTCAGGGTAAAAATTTAAAAAAAAATGGAAATTCGCACAAGTGCCCGACGATACATCTGATTATATAGGTTTCATCGGAAGGTTTCATCAAAAATTAGGGTTAAATGAGTTAGTGTCGAGGCCCTAGGTTAGTCCCCCAAAATTTCAAAGCAAAAAAAAGAAAACATTCAAATATCCAATCGCAATCCAAAAACATTAATAAAAATTTCACGAAAAGAATAAAACAAAAACAACATCAAATAAAATCGGAAAAAACAAAAGGTCCTACCTCCATTATCACCAACCATAATAAAAATTTCATCCATAGTAAAAAAATAATCACACTCACCCTTTGACAACACAGACAACAAGCAAAATAAACATCGAAATCAAAAATTTCAAAGTGAGGATTGAAATGATTGGACAACTATCAAGTGAAAACAATGCCTAAGTATAGAATACCATACGTACTTGAAAATCATATCAACAATCCTAAACATGAGTCTTAATAGATAAAAAATTCCTACCATAGACATCATCAGTGGATTTCATCATGAAATATCAACAACAACTATGGTAAGTGATACTACAACAATGTTTATCTTTTTATAGTCTTATCTTTTTGATTTATCATAATACCACATTCCCAAGATCTCTCGAGGATGTCCATAAGGATTTAGAGAAGAAGGAATGGTGGCATGTGAGATGTTTTTTATGATACTACCATGACGAATACTTGATTTGTTTGGTGTATGGAAGTTATTTTGAGACAATTCATGTAGCAGTTGCATGTTAGGTATTTTATACCTCTCTGTGTAACTAGTCTAAAAATCTTTAACATAACTCAACCATATATTCTAACAAGGTTTTTGTATGTCTGGTATGAGAAAGAATATTCTTGGTGTATCAAATCAAAGTCCACACAATAGATACAAAATCACCTTGGTTTTTTAATACCCTGGTGCATCGTGTCTATTTGCTATATCAATAAGGATTTCTAAAGATACGAAGCCTCTATGCAAGCAAAAAAACTCATCAATAATTAATGAAATCAGATTTCTATCAATCATCTAACATTTCTTCTAACTAAAAAAATACATCTTGCATCACAATATCATTAGTACCACATCCATCCTGCATCCACAATTTCATCAGTACATATCATGCATCATGTATAATCATACATCACATATATAAGATATCATCATCCACCACATATCAAAACCCATCATATATGCATCATCATTCATCTATCATAGAGATATAAATCATCCATCCATCCAAATTATATGTATACATCAAAAAAGTACAAAACATGAACATACATACATCATCATCCATGGTCATCTCATCACACATAATAAAGTTGAATTAAAACATTGTATATCTCATATATCATAAAAATTAGAATGTCATATACATCATAAAATAACAAGTGTACTATCATATATATATATATATATACGAGGCCTCAACTGGGCTGATGAATGTATATACAACAAACAATTTCTAGAACATAAGTCTCTGATATAATGAAAATCACAATAGATCAAGAAATAATCACTCCTACTACTCAGTCGGAGGTGGGGACATATAATGATCATGAATATCATGCGAAGAAGGCTGTGGCATGACTAACAACTAATCCAAATGCCTCACTAAATAATCATTCGACTCAACTGCACTAGTACCTGTACTAGGCTCACCAAAGTGAGGACGTCTTCATGCTTTGGGAATGGAAAACTCATACAAATTCTGGTAGTAGGTGGCCTCCCTCATAAATTGATCTCACTCTACTCTGAGGTCATCATGCTCTACCTTGAGTGTATCTCTCTCAGTAGTAATAACCTACACCCATACCATGACAACATGACATCGCCCAATCTCAGTATCATGTTGCTGCTTGAAGCCATCTCTCTCTTGCCTCATAGTATCATGATCAATAGTCAAAAAGGAAACTTGCACCTCCATAGCCTGTCTCTACACAACATTTGCATCTCTAGTAGTTGTCATCTATGCTAACTAGACCACTGCATCCATGGATGGAGGAGGAGGACTATGTGCCTAATCCTATTGCATGGGATCATCCTACTACTCATCCTATCTTGCCCTATCAAGTTGCTCCACAACAATCCTGAATCACTGGCTCTCACCCCGATGACCAATAATACCTGCTCTCCCAACAATTGGCACAACACCAATAGGATCTATGAAATGGAAAGGAATCTACTGAGTCTACCACTGATCATAATCTGGGGTAGTCCCTACATCTGCCAATCCTAAAAGCCACCCCCATCCAAATGAGGGAAGTGATTTAAACTTAGCCATTGTTGCATCATGATCCACTTGTAGCACCCACACCTTGACCTCTCAGGTGGTCCTGCCAAATTGAGCCTAGTAATCATCCAAAAAGTAGGTTTGCCTCTCTCCAAACTGGTGAAGAACCCAGTCAGGTAGATATCTCTCAAGAAAAGAATGAAGATGACTGATCAACCGCCGTTTCTATCTACAAAATGGAAGCTGCTCTTGGTCATCATTGCATGCATCACATCTAACCAAAACCTCCAAATTAAACCATGCATATCACCAATCACATGACGCTAGTAAGATAGTTTACCAGGCCAAGTGTAATGAATAAAATTACCATATTTGTAAGGATCCTCTAGATCCTGATCTAGGATACCATCAAGTCTCATCACTAGGATGTGTTCCCAAGCTCATACATGAAGTAATGTCACACCAATGGAAATGGAACTTCCTCCTTAGTAGGAAACCTTGTGCATGTCTCTATAAAGATGAGAAAGGATACATGGGCCCCATACATACCTGGTACCATACTTGAACATCTGCTCAATACATACACCCTAACTAACTGGGAATTGTTTTTCTCATCAATTAGGAACAATAAGCCCCAAGACTAAATCACATAGAACTAATGAAACAAGATCTTCACTACCAATGAAAGGAGATAGGTCTATCTCTGACTCTCAAACTTGAAGACGATAGGCACCAAGGACTCACCACATAGCATGTGTACCCTGTCGTACATAATAGGTCACAAGATCTCTATGAATCAAAACATGCAGAATCCTCCATACATCCTCTGGGGTGATGGAGGCCTTGCCAATCGGTGAGTGAAAGGACAATGACTCAAAATTCCATCTCTCAATAAGAGTGGTCATCATCCCTATGGAATCTAATCACTGGCATGTAGCAGATATGCCATAACCCCACAACATCTAGAAAATCCTACTCAAGCTCGTGAAAACAAGTGATCAAATCAAACAACTCACATGGTCATTGCTCTCTTGAGTAAAGTGGTTTGAGACCGACCTACAAACATTCAAACCACAATGTTAAGAATTTGCTACAAAAACATGAAACAAACCTAAGATTGCAAATAAATTGGCTCAAACTTCCAAAAATAGTAAAATCAATTACTTTTTTGTCAAAAGCAATCAAAACATTCAAAAGAAGTAAAGAAACTCAAAATCAGTACAAATAGAAAATGCAAACACATTTCTCAAAAGGGAACAAATTTCACAATGGTGGCCATTTCAAACCAAGAAAGTCAAAAGTGAACATTCTAAACGAAGGCGAAAAATAAAGGCGAACATATAGAGCAACAACAAACATTTATATCATGGGTGGTTGAAAAATGAAAAATAGGTAGAGTTAAAAAAATCAAAAGCAGTAGAAATGATGCAAAGGCTTGAAAATCACGAAATTACCACTAACGTCTAAAGTTTTCATGCATTAATTACTCAAAAATGGAAAGAAAAAATAGGAAAGGAAAGGGTACATACCGATGCACTGACTCAAGCAGGTCTCCCAAACTCACGAACCACCTCTGCATGATGTGGGGCTCCTCGAATCATTGCCATAGCTCCTCAACAATTGAAAAATAATGAAATCTAGAGGCAATAAATTACTAAAGGCTTAGAATGCAAATGAGGTAAATGAAACCCTAATTACCTATTTTAACCCCCAAACCCTAATTTTTTACCTACAAAACCCTCCTAGGTTGAAATTATGAGTTCCAAGGAACATCTGAACTATCAACGAGGGTCCTATAAGCTTATTTTTTAGTCCCCTATGCATGTGCATTGAAATGAAACATTGTCATGAGCCTGACCTAAAAAAATGTCTTTTCCAGTCAACCTCTCGAGGGGGCAGCCTAGCGTCCTACCATCTTTCTGCTGATCATTGGGGCACAATGGGGCATATAATTTTTTTCTAGTCTTGATCTTAACATTGAATTCTTTGAAACAAAGGAACCACTACTTTTTCTCAAAGAGGGGAAAAATGTAGACATGTAAAAATGACCTAACACTTATCACACATCCTAAATGACATTTTCTCACCATCGACATAATTATCACCTAATATCATTGCATTACACATAATTTACATAAAAAAACCTAATTTCCTCTATTAATTGAATAATATTGCATTATTTAATTAATTCACTTTTTCATATTTTTGACTAATTAAATAAATTTCATTTATTTAATAATGTCCTAATCTAACTTTATTCCTCCTAATTAATTAAATAACATCAATTATTTAATTATGTTGCTAATTTACCCTATTTCCTCCAAATAAATTAAATTATTTCCACTTAATAGTTTAATTAAATCACTTTCCCTTAAACTTGAATAATTAAATAAATTATTCAAACATCATTCAAAAAGGTCAAAACAAACAAATGCAACTTTGTTTGCAAAAGTCAAGCATGACTTGCACGTTCAACTCAAAAAGCTTAATTAATTAATTAATTACCTTCAACCCCTTTTATGATTGAGAAAATTACAGTACACTGATTACTCACCTTGATTGGCTGACAGATTCATCTATTTCCTAACTGATTCATGTATTCTTCAATCCCACTGAAGGCTCAACCTAATTTCTTCAATTCCATAGATTAGCTAATCTATTTCCTTTGATTGGTCAATCAATATCCTTAATTGATTCGATCACAAAATCCAATTGAGCAATCTAATTCTTCTCAACAACTTGCAACCACTGATCTTAATTCAACTTTATTTAATCTTGCACGTTCATCTCGAATCATAAAATCTATATAAAAATCCTCTTTATCCTAAAAAATGATCAGAGAATTGACATCTTTTGTGCAACGAAGTAATGCAAAATTCATCATTGATTTCTGAAAAGCTTTTACACACATCTCTGATCACCATTCACACATATTGAAGCTTTTAAAATGCATAAATAGAGGCTTCACATTAACACAATGATCCAACATCATTGTGAATACACTTCAACACGAAATGGTAACACTATGTTTTTTTGAATTCAATTTATGTTCTCTTCTTTGATTACATTATTTGATTTCGTTTCTTCGTAGTTTCATTTCACGAGTAATAGGTATAAACCTTAATATTTGTTTAAATTAGAGTAGTTTGAATTCATTCATTTTGGTTTCTTTATGCTTATCGATTTCCCCCTTATGATAGATATATCAGGCTAACCAACTATGGATGTGCTAGAGGATATACCGTCTAATACAGGTGAGTATGAGAAAACCCATTTGAATTTCTATTTTGTAATAGGAATGGTAGTTCTTTTCCCAACAACCAACTTCTACCACCTCATATACTTTCTGATTTTTTTTCTTTTTGTTTTCTTCAGCATTTGAATGCATGAAAAGGAGTCCTTGTCTGTGTCTGTCTTTCATGAGTGCAAACAAAATAGAAGGTATGGTTCCAATTTAACAACTATACATAGGTAAATCTATTTTTTGGTATGATGTTTTGCGATAGCATGCTTCCATATAAAATCTCAACTACAATGATTTCAGCCAACATGATTTAACTCTAGTTCTTTTGTAGGAGTTATCGAGGATTATATAAGCATACACAAAAAACCCCAGTATATAGCTAAGCATGCCCTTTCCCTTCTGGTGATCCTTTCAACTTTGTTTTTGTAACTGTTTGTTGTTCTTATATTATGGTTAACTATAAGTGTGGTGTGATAGTGTAAACCCATGTACTAAAATGTAGATTTCCTTTAAACGATGTGTCTTGTAATGTCTTATAGATTACTTTTGTAAGATGTTTCTCTTAACAAATTATTTAAAAAACTTGTCTACCTTTACACATAAGAGTATCATGTCTCTACCCAAATGATTCTCTTTTGAATCTGCACTTATATTTGATAGTTCCTTTTCCTTATCATATATTTCCAATTGTATTTGTTCCATGGAATTGTTAATTTCAAGAATATTTGACTTTATATGTTCAACTCCACATATAACATCATCTATCACTTTAATTGCTTGCACAAATTCATATGCAATACAAAACCTCTTGAGTTTTTCTACTTCTTCATTGCCATTTAACCATTCCACATACTGCACATACACCTTCCTCAACTTCTCAAGAGAAGTAACAATCTCTTTATTCAATACATTATCTGTCTCATTCACTTTGGTCTGCTTCTTTTCAAGTTTTTTAACATCTTTTTCCTTTTTCATTTCATACATTCTAACCTAATTGAGAAGAGGTGTGAATAACCATTTGGGTTGCTATGTGTAGAGGGTTTTATAATAGTTTTGGTGTTTTTCAATTCCCAACCAGATCTCACAGATAATCTATAGTCTTGCCACTTCCAACTATTATTTATCTGGAGGAATTGGCCAACAGACAGGTGAAAGTTGATTCAAGAACTTTCCCTCTACACTTTGGTCTCTACAAAACCTAGGAGGGTGATCCCTTGCAATGTAATTAAGATCTCCCATGCCAATTCATCTCATACATCATAAATGATATATATAATCTCATGTGATTTTTTTGATAAATAAATAATTTATAAGATTTGACAAATCATTAAAAGAATTCAACAATCTAAAGCACGAGTATATGGAATCAAATGAAAATTTGTAGTTGTTATTTTAAATGTGAGAAATCTTAGAGTTGCAACTTTAGATATAGATTCTAGATCAATGCCTTATCCTAGGGAATGGAGTAGGATAAAATGCAAACTATATGGTATAAAAAAATTTCATCTAAGCATTATAGAGCTCTACAAAATTACACTACAATGTCATACTCAAAATCCTTAACCAATTATACTTATCAAATCCTTGCATAATGTTACACAAACCTATGCTTCCATTAAAGCATTTAACATATTCTTTGAATAAGAGCATCAATAGAAGCATACATCCATTGGGATAATAATGGAGACAAATCAAATTATATTTTGTTGATTTCATTTATAATTTGTGTAAAGAGTACAATAGGAGACAATTGGCTTCAAAATCATTCTATTGTACTCATTCAAATGCTAGTACTATTATACACCATATGAAAAAAGTAAAAGATATAGACTCAAAAACCTAAGAAAAGACTCAAACTCTATTCTCTATGTTTTACATTAAAAAATTCTCCAAGAGATGAATAATCTTGTGCAAATGGTGTTGAATTCCCTTTTATAAGACATGGGAGAAACAAGCTTTGGGCCAATTACACATGTCACTTTTTCATTTGAAATTCAGTTACATTTCAAAATATGAGTACAATTACTTGCTTGTGGATGGAATATTCTAAGGACAAATATAGTTACATTTACTCCTTGTAATATTTAGCTCTTCTAAAAGTGTCTTGATGCTGATTATTGATTCTTTATCGCTCTTTTTCTTCATTCTTCTTGACATGAACCCAAGAATGTTGAGCTAGAAAGTGAAGACAAAACTTCCTATTGTTGGTGCTGTTGAAACTATTAGACATTACTGAATGTGCATAAAAGACAAACATGTATCCACATAATCAAGAGCAATATCTACAAGTCAAGAATCTCATTATACTTCTTATCCCACTTGTCATAATATTTCTTTGAAGGCTAGTTAAATGTCATGAATTCATCCAATTTGTTTCTATATGAGCCATACCTTTTTACTTCTTGGTTGACATCCTTATCAAAATACTCCACAAACTTATTGGTGAATGATAGTTTGTCCATGCTATTCTTCAACATATCAAAATTAACATCTCCACCTTCACAAACTAAGAGATCCTATGTAGCAATGAAATTATCCATTTGTGATCTCCACTGTTCATATGTCTTCACAACTCCATTACTATCCAAAATGTCTACCAGGAGGCCAAGATCACTATCATCAAATTATTGCAGAAACTCTCTAACTTTTTTCTCCATGGGATCTACCATCCCATTGTAATCAAGGATCACCTTTACCATTTTATAAGTAGGAGCTATCTATGCTATCTTATTAAGTTCACGAGTAGACCCCTTAATCATACCATCCAATGCACAAAGTCTAGGCACCCATAACTGGATCAATGGATCTGCCATTGATTTGTCCCTCTCAAACATCCCAATTGCATTGAAAATTAAAGAATAATTGGAGTGAACACTGTTCACCCTTTTTAATGCTTTCCCCATACAATGTTCAAGTACAATAGAGATAATGAGCATATTATTTTCTTCATAAAGCTCAAGAATTTCTCCATATACCTTCAACTATAGAATCAACTATTTCCTACTAACTCTTTTCTTTGGTGGAGGAATGGTAGGAACGAGCTCTTCCAATGGCCTTTCCTCATAAAAAACCCTCTACATAGATGGTGGGGGAGGTGACTAAGATGGAGAAGGTGGTGGAGAAGATGGATGTGGAGAAGTAGGGTGTATTGGTTGCACTTATGGTTGCTGGCTCTACAAGATTTCCACCATTAACTCCAATTTTGTAAGCCTTTGTTTATCTTTGTTATATTCAACTAACTAATCATTGTACTTATTTATCTCTACATCATACTTTTATTGCAGTGATTCAACAATGGTTTTTTTGAATTTTGCAACATTTACAACCAATGTGGTTGCGTCCATTGCTGATGTGTCAGAGACTCTCTTAATGATGAGACCTCCTCTTAGGTCTCCTTTAGGCTCTGCTACTATAGGCTTATCAGTATTAGGGGCCAAAGCCCAAATTGCAAGTGTGTCCCATTATGGACTGGAAGAAAATCCTTTTAGTGCATATAGAGCTTCCTCATTAGTAGCAAAAACTTGTGAGTCATGTTTTCTCATAGTATCAAAGGTAATGGAATATGCCATATCCCATTTTGGAAATAAGAGTAAGCCATTTTCTTTCACTAGTCTCCTCCCTTGTTCAGGGGTCAATTCCTTTTGATTGGCCTTCTTTTTTGCAACTACCTTTGTAGATATAACTTCCTTAGATAGTTACAGAGATTTGGCCACTTCTTCTTGCACTCTGATATCAAACTCATCTCTTTTAGTTCTCTAAACATATTCCTTGAACACATCAGTTTTGAAAATTGCATCATCTATCATGGATTCTATGTAGGCCTTATCCCTTGTATCATCTACATTGTCAAAACCCATCAAAACTAATTTGTTACCCTCTTTTGAGGAGTTGTTAAATCAACCTCCCTTTGAGGTGTTGACATATTCTACATAATATCATCAGTGGTGACTAGAACCTCATCATCAAAATCTAGAGGGTATTCAACAAGTCTCGTTGCTTCAATTTTCCTCCTTTTTGGGGAAGACTCCCTTGGAGGTGAATCAAGATCAATGACATCATGTGGGGGTGATGTGGCATTTGAGGTACATGGGATGAGGCTCTTATCGAGTAGGAGCAACCTTCGTCTATTCTTTCATGAAAATCCACTTTTGTCTTCTTGTGAAGAAATATTTTTTCTTTGGTGGATGATAAGTGGGCCTCTCCTCAACCATAGGGGCTTTCCCTTTATCATAATCTTCTCTTTGATCTTTAAGCTACCTAACAACCTTGTCAAAATTTTACAAAATTGTCTCAATTAGGAGAGTTGGTTCATCAATATCTATATATTTGTCTTTGAAAGTGGGGTCCTTTTGGTGTTTTTCATTTTCCAATTTCTCAAAGGCTAGCCACTTTATTTTTCTATCCTCATCTTTATTTAGATCAAAATCATTTATGATGATATCCTTTGGACAATCAAAATTATGCCAAAATTTACCTCTATTAATCCTTAACCTCAATGAAACAATAAAACCTTTGGGATCATGACTCCTAGGTATTTAATTCTTCATTTTTAGGGGAGTAATAATTTCAATAATATTTTTCCACCCCTCCTTGGCCATAAAAAAGTCTAAAAATATTGTATACTGAGGTAAAATAGACCCCTTCTTCTGATTTTCTAAGTTTATGTCCTCCACTCTTCCCAATTGCCACATAACCTTAAGAAAAACCACTCTAAGTGGCACAAACCTTGGAAGCACATGTGGGTTCACATTGGTCCCATACACCATGAGGATGGTGCAATTATCATGCAAAATGACATCTCCCCAATTGTGGTCAATACCCAAGTCAGGCCTCCTTTCTATACACCTTAGAAAATCATGTAGTTCTTTGGGGATTCTTGGTACATATTCTCCCAAATAACCTTTCAACCTTGCTGTAAAAAATTTTGTGAATGCCACAAAACTTGATGTTGTACAATGTTTATCTAGTAAATGGGTCCACATTTAGACTGGGAGACATTCTCCATTCTTAGCTTTCATTTCAAGTTACAACCCTAGGACCAAATCTTTAGATCCATATGCCAAGAAAATGTGGCATAACAAAGAGTACTACCAGAAACTTACACCATCCTTTCCATCCTTGATAGCCACTAGTGCCTTATGAATAAAATCAAATAAACAAGTGGAAAAATCATATTCTTCATTGACCAACATATTTTGTATGTTTGCAACCATGAACATGAGGGCTATAGGCATCCTCTATGGAGGGTCAAGTCCTAGGAACTAGCATAGAGTGAGATAAGTTCTAAAAAAGTAAAACTCAAAACAATACACTTTAAAAGGTTCCTTTTCTTTAGGTGTGAGCCTAATTATACTTCTATCCTTTCCCTTTACCATGAAACTTGGTAATATTATCACTTTATATGTGCTTTTGTTATGTCCATACTCCTTTAGTGCTTCCAGGTTGATCTATTTGGTTGCGATAGGGTTAAGCTTGAAAACCCCTATAATTCCTTCTCAAGTAAACTTTACCATCTCCACCCTAGAATGTTTCCTTAGAACCAAAAAATTTAGGTCATAATTTGCAACAATGGCTTTAACTAGGTCTACATCTAGGTACACATTTGGAACTGCCAACTTTCCTAGGTCCAAGTTCCAACCATTGCAACTTGGAAATTTGGATTTCTTTTCCCATACCAATATTTGAATAATTCCTATTCAACAACCTTCATCTCAACATCTCTAATTGTAAAATGCTTATCCATAATATACCTTTCTGCCCATGGGCCTTGCAACAATAGTTTTCATATGTTTTTGTCAATTATCAAAATAGGTAGTTGGGCTAATAGGTCTTCATGCATGGAACTTTTGGGGGTGGAACCAAAAGCTTGACCTTTTGGTAGAAATTTTACAACTAGGGTTTTCTACGGTGCATCTAGGTTTTAATTTGAGTGTAGAATGAAACTAGAGAAAATTGTGATAGAAATAAAGGTAACAAACACAAAATGAAGTAATTTTAAAGATATAAATACACTAAAAACCAATGTAAGCTCTAAAAATAGCAAGAGCACAAGTTTTTTGTGTGCAATTGGGCAAAACAAAGGTGAATTTTAACTTGCAAATGTTGTGATAGTGCAAACCCTAATTTCTTTCATAGAAAGCTCGTTCTTTGTAGGGTTCAATCTCCAATTGATTTGGAATACTTTGGTGAATTAGAATTATGTGTTGGAGTCAAGTTTTATAGAAAAATGCATTAAATTCATGCTTTCTAGTGTCTCATCCACCATTACTATTCACTCACTTGAACCAAAATAACTATATTTACTCATTTTTTCAATTTTGAATTTGAGTCATTGATCTAGGGATGATCTGTACCTTTGGATAACTTAGATCATGTCAACCTAGTTTGAAAAAACTTGACCATCATCTACTTCCATACTGAACCAATATAATTTCACCACATGGAAAATCCTACCCCATGTCATCCTGGGTCTCACTACTCTTGTGGTCATCAAAAGAGTTGATATGGTGGTTCCTCACATCCCCACACTCATACATTGAGAAATAGATCAAAGGTTGTGGGATTGCGAGGAAGTCAACCAAATGCTACCATGTGTATAACTTATGCACCTTTTAACCTCCCATGTACTCACCCACACTTAGGCAATTTTTGTCATATGATTTATCCTTCTACAATTTAAACAAATAGGATTAAATCATCTAATCAAAGATCCATCAAAAAAATGCCACGTGTATTTAGATACACACCTTTTACTCTTCCATATGTCACCTCAATATTCAGTAAAATATTTCATTTTAATACATTATCTGATAGTTGAGATCTTGCCACTTGGCATCATTCTGCATCCCTATGGTCAACCAATTTCTTCAGAGATACCCCCCTGTGGGATTGTGGGGAATGGTCAAAATGGTGCCACATGGCACAATAAGGACTTTTAGATCATGTGCCCTCCATTTAGCTATATAAAGACCCACAAAGCCCACTATAAAATTTGAACATGTGGTGCCTTCCTGCTTCCTTGCACTAAAATTTTAGTGAATATTTTAATCTATGTGGGCTGGAGGGGACCAATGAATACTGAACACATAACAAGTGTGGTACTAGTCTATGCCTCACTTAAGGGTTTATTAAGCACATGCTTAAAGTTGTAACTTGGAAAGGAAAAAATAGGTAAATGTTGAACTCTTGTATCCTATTAATCCACCTACACCTTCTCCCAACGACTTCTTTTTTATGTGAAGATATCCTTTATTGTAGCACCTGGTCCATATGCAACAATTGTTGCACCAACTATACATGTTATGAAATTCTTGACTGCTTTTACCAAAGAATAAGCTTGTTTTCTAGTCATGTCATATTTCAACTCAGTTCCTTGCAATTTCTTATGGAAAAGGACATAGGTTGCTCATAGCCTTCATCATTCTTTTGCAACAATACCACAAAAATTATGTGAAATGAGGCAAAGGAGAGTAATTGGAATGGCTTTGAAAATTCAAGGGATTTAAAAATAGGTGCCTCCTTGATGGCTTGTTTGATACCCTTGAAGGCTTTAGCTGGTTCTTCTCCCCAAGATATCGTCTCTCCTTTCTTTAACATCTTTGAAATTGGTCTTGTGATTTCAAAAAAATTGGTCACAAACCTTCTCAAGAAATTAACTTGTCCAAATAATGATTGGATGCCTTTCAAATTCTTGGGCTATGTTATTTTTTCTATGGCAACAACTCTTTCTAGGTCTATCCTCACTCCTTCCTTAGACACTATATGCCCCAAAATTTTTCCTTTTGTAACCCCAAAGGAACACTTCTTAGGATTGAGAGATATCCCATATTCCAATGCTCTGATAAAAATCTTCTCTAAGTGCATAAAGTGCTCTTCTTCCTTCTTAGAGTATATAGTGAGATTATCTTGATAGACTACCATGAAGATATCAATTAAATTTGCAAAGGCTACATCCATAGCGCTTTGAAATGTAGCACCAACATTGGTCAAGCCAAAAGGCATTCTGAAATAGACATAAGTGCCCCAAGGAGTTATGAATTCTATTTTATACTTCTTAGACTCCTTGAATTTCACTTGGTTGTACCTTGAAAATCCATACATCACTGATAGTAACTCACAACTAGTGACCTTTTGTAGCATTTCCTCCATGTTTGGCAATGGGTAGTTGTCTTTTAGTGATGATATGTTTAAATTTCTAAAATCTACATAGTCTAATATCACCATTCTTTTTCCTAATGGGCACTAGGTTTGACACCCAAGTAGAATGTCTAATGGGCTTGATAATCCCACCATCCATCAAATTAAATAACTCTTCCTACATTTTGGGTGCCAAGGTTGGATTAATTGGTCTTTTTTTCTACTTGAAGCACTTTGCATCTGGATTAAGATGAATCTCATGCTAAAACAAATCATCTCTATATGCCTTCAAATCATCATAAGACTAGGAAAATACATGCCTATATTTTCTTAGTAAAGAAATGAGCATTGATTTAATCTGGGGTTTCATTTTACCCCCCACATAGACTTTCTTTGGAGAATTTTTAGTTCATAGATTGACCTCCACTAGGTCATATTGGTGTGTGGAATTTTGTTTAACAATACTTTGTCTGGACCATCAAAAATACTTTCCAAAGCAACTAAACCCTTAAGAATCTTATTATTCCTATAATGGTGCAAATTTACACCCTAGAAAAATTCCCCACTTCATCATTCCTACCTTAGAAAATATAAATTTGGTGGTGCAAAATCCTCTGCCCCCACCTTGCTCCGTCCACCTAACTGTGTATTTTTGTGTCGGTGGAGGAATTTCTATTGGGGATGTGCATGTGCCACACAAATGTCCACATGCCGCCCTACCATCCTGATAGGATTCCTACTTTGG